>VXAL01002270.1:236497-268449 GCA_013399475.1 Chauna torquata | reverse complement strand
AGACGGGCCCGGGGCAAGGCCGAGCCGGTCCCCAGCCCACAGGGCGGCCCGGGAACGCCGCGCCCGCAGCGGCCGGGCCGGAGCGGAGCCGCCGTCGCCTCACGGAGGCCGCCGCCTAACGTCACGCAGACGCCACCTCTCCGCCTCCCTTCGTTTTTCTTTCTCGCCCTCATATCACCCTGCAGAGAGAATTAAATAAAGCGCCAAAAGACACCATAGAGGAGGAGGGGAATAATAATAATAACAACAACAACAATAATAATACGTACTTTTAAAAGCTCCCGACCTGCGCACGCGCAAGGCTGGCTTTTTCCGTGCCCGCCATGTTNTCACCCCTCTTCTTAGGTAGGAGACAAAACCTGGGAAGATCCACTTCCCCATCGTGGTATCAAGGGACAGCCAACCTTTCTGGTACATCTTCCCATACCATGGCTGCAAGGATTGCTGTTCCCACTCGGGACAGTAAGTATGCAGCCACATAACATATTCTGGAAAGAGAAAAGCCCAATGAGAAGTTAAGACGTCTCCACTTAAAAAGCTTCCAGACCACCGCCAGTGCAAAGATGCAGAAACTTGCAGGTCCTGGGGGAGAATCTGAACATCTCACACAGTTTAACAAAAAGGGATATCTTAAGCTCTGATGCGAAAAACCACAACTTACAGGAACCCTTCTCATCTTTAATGGGGCGTTTTGCTTTTTTTTTTTTTTAATCAATCACTCTACTACCAACCACTTCAGAAGCTGGAAGATCAGGACAGCCCAATTCCTCTGTGACTGGGGAGCACCACCACGGCCCAGCCTCGTGCTACGACCGCTGGCCCGGCAGCGGCGGGGGAGGCGCTGGCCCCAGCCCCGCGCCCCGCGGACACCTCGGAGCCGGGGCCGACAGAAGGGGCCCACAGTGGACGGTCCGGCAGCACAACGGGACGGAAGGGGGCGGCCCCACTTCCGCANCGAGCCGGTCCCCAGCCCACAGGGCGGCCCGGGAACGCCGCGCCCGCAGCGGCCGGGCCGGAGCGGAGCCGCCGTCGCCTCACGGAGGCCGCCGCCTAACGTCACGCAGACGCCACCTCTCCGCCTCCCTTCGTTTTTCTTTCTCGCCCTCATATCACCCTGCAGAGAGAATTAAATAAAGCGCCAAAAGACACCATAGAGGAGGAGGGGAATAATAATAATAACAACAACAACAATAATAATATGTACTTTTAAAAGCTCCCGACCTGCGCACGCGCAAGGCTGGCTTTTTCCGTGCCCGCCATGTTGGCAAAGGGCAAAAGTGAGGGCAAGCGGCCCCGCCCCCTCAGGCGCGTCCGAGAGGCCGGCGGGAAGTGACGCGCTCCGCGGGGCCGGGCGTTGGGCCCGCCCCGTGTGCGTGCGCGCAGCTGTAGGAGCAAAGGGCGCTTCCTGTTGGAGGCCGGGGGCGTTGGCAGCGTCGTGGGGGCTGCCGGCTGCGCTGAGGGGCCTGCAGGGCCTGGGGAGGGAAGAAAGCTTCTGTGGGCCTTCTTCACACGTGGGTGCTTTGTGCGTCTTGTAGTGGCCTTCCGTGAAGGCAAAGGAGCAAGCAGGCTTGCAGGCATGAAACAGATTCTTAGGGTTAAACCTGAGGTAGCAGGAGAACTCTGAACTGAGGGAGAGAGCTCAGGAGGTCGTGTCCAGCTGGCCTGCTCCGAGGAGCGTCAGCCAGGTGATCGAGTCAGGGTGCTCGGAGTGGGGGTTTGGGTGTGTGGGAGGACTAGGCTTCACGGAGAAAGCTTGCTTTGCAGGAGGAACTAACCTGAGTAGATGGGCCCACGTGTCTCAGAGCTCCCCATACACTTGGCAGTAATTGCAGTCTGGAAATACAGCTGCTTGTAAGGGAAGGCACCAGCTGCTTTGCACTGGGAGGGGATGGAAACAGTAGGGAGAATTCAAAATATTTTAGCAATAAGGGCTTCAGAAACTTCAATAATAAAAAACAAGTCTTTTTCCTGTGCCAGGCATACAGCCAGTTTTGGCTGGGTCTTGTAGCATAATACTGTACTGAGGAAGTGTCAGCCCAGGGAGGACAACTGCCCTGCTGCTTCTAATGGGTGTTGGGTGCTTTTTCCTATTTCTGTTTTGGCTGTTCAGCTTTATCACTTAAAGTGATTGCAGGCTCATGGAGATGGGGTAGAAGCAAGCCCAAAGCAATTACATAATAGGGAAGGCTAAGACCAGCTTTCCAGTCTTTAAATGCTTTGCGCTTAAATATGGTGCTGAGCTCTGAGCAAGCAGATGGTTTGACCTTCCTCATGCCTTGCTTGTCAGAGCTGGTTGGGCAGCAAGGTGATGAGTGTCTGGGAGCGGAGCAGGGTGGCGATGCCATCTGGCTTGTGGCTGCGACCACACTGAATCACGCTGATTGCCATCTTTTGGGAAGGGGCTGGTGTCAACACAAGCGGCTCCCGGGCAGTACCTGTGGTTCACAGCCCAAGTGATGAAAAGTGGCTCTTGGAAGGAAAAAGGCTTTTGTGTGGTGTTGTCGTGCCATTGCATATAATCACACAGTCCAGAATAAAACCCTACATTTGAAAGAACAGTACTGCTATGGCTGTGACAAATAACTGGAGGAGACCAAATCGTTTGTTCTCCTTATGTCTGTGGCATTTAAAAGCCAGTGGGCTGTGCAGTGTCTCATATGGCGTCATCATGCCAAAGTCGAATAATTGACGGGATCAGTAACAATCTATGAGAGCATTAAATGTCTTGGGAAGATGAAAGGGGCCCTGGGGAGCTGTTGACATCTGTCAGTGACACATTTGGGAAGGAGGAGAATACCAGTTGCTGTGCAGAGTTTGCCTCAGGGTGGCTTTTGTAGCCACTGTGTGTGGATGAGTGTTGTGGTCTCTAATGGGGATTTGTATTTTCAAGACACAGGTCTCTCTGTGCCTCAGTTTCCCCTGTTGTAAAGCAGCGGCAGTGCAGGCTGTAGGTGTGGGAGGAGTTGCAGATATGGATTTGCAGAGGGTTGGTGCAAGAAAGCATTTTCTCTGAACAACAAAATGGCTAGTAGATCAGATGGCAGGGCGGCAGGGTTTCGGGTGGATGGAAGGGGGTGTGCTTAGAGGACAATGTGTGCAGCAGGGCAGCAGACCTCCCCTTCTGTCCATGGTCTGTCTGGTTCCTGGATGAGTCACATCCCTTCTGTTCCTAAATGCAGTCAAGGGGAGAGATACGAGATTGAAGTGGAAATTTGGGCCATGCTGGTACGACCCACCCTGGCACAAAATGTGGTTTAGAGCCAAAGTTTCCTGCTCCTTCTGGACAAAGAAATGTTTTGTCTTCAGTAAGCAGGAATGTGCAGAGCCCAGGCTGCTTGCTGCAGCCCTGTTCTTTCCTGGCCACATCCCCAGGTTAAACATGGGGTTAAACCACCAAATTCTAGAGTAGTGTGGAGGCAATACTCAAAATAAAGTCATGGAAAGGGGAGGGAGGGATGAACCCTGTGACGTGCTGGCCAGTGAGCTCAGGGAGCTGTTGGTAGGAAGAGCACATGGGCACATTCAGGCTTTTTATAGCCCATAGATGGATCATTCTTTCCTCCCATGGGGTCTCAGGGAAGTCCTGGGCTAGGCTGGATGGAGAGAGTGAGAGCTTTGTCCCAGCCAAGGCCAGCGGTGCGAGGGGGAATGAATCTCCTGGCTCAGAGCTTTAAAAAGTGATTGATTACAAAATAAAATAGGGTTGAGCCCAGTGCAGGCTGTTGCAGAACTGGTATCCAGGCTCTTTTTTTTTTAGGAGAGGTGGTGGTCCTTGAAGCCCTTCATTCATGCTCAGGAAATCTTTACTGATGTGAATTAAGGACAGACAGCCTCTTCAGACCTCTGCCCTGGAAGCAAGCTAGCATGGGAGCGTGGGTTTGCAGAGGCTGCAAGTGCCGCTCTAGCCCTGGATTTCTGCAGACCTTCACAAGAGGGCAGAAAACGGCTGTGGAAATGCGTGTGACTCTGGGAGCCTGACAGTGAATTTGGTTGAAAATTCTTGGGGACCTTCTGGTCTGCTCTGAGGCAGAAGCATATTGCAGATTTGCCAGGAGAGCTGGTGTAAACATGTAGCAGAGAGCAAAAACAAGAGAAGCAGCCCTCCTATGAACACCCCGATATGAAAAGTTGTGCATTTTGTATGAGCAGAGGGAGAGCTGCCCTCATCCCTCTGTCTCCTGGGGACGACACTGAGGTCCATCCCCAGTCAAGAGGAGATTTATTCTAGGTACGAGTGGGCAGAGAGGGGGAAAGAGAAATAAAGCTGCAGAAGGAGATGGGAGGGTGTTTGCTCAAGTTTGTGGGAGGTTGGAGAAGGGATGGGTTGGCGCAGTGGTGTGGCTAGCTCTTCCCTCGCTTGGCTGCAGTGCAGCCCCTCTTGTCCTGAATGCACTGCTTCTCCTGTTTCCAGCAGTTCCCAAGCAGGAACTGTAGTTTACACCAGCGCACTGGCCTGGAAATTACTGTGACAGAGGGGCAGAGATATATTCCCTCTTGCAGTCCTGGGTCATTTGAAGCACTGTTGGTCAGCAGGGGTGCATGGCAGGGTGTGCCAGGGAACATCCCTGCCGTCATACCCCCGGGGCTGCCCCCTGCCCCTTGCCGCGGGAGGGGATGGGGAAGCGCGGGAGCAGACACGAGCCTCACGCAAACTGTCAGTTCCAGGTCACGAACTGGCACAATGGGGAGCTGAGCAAGGATGGATCCAGCACACCAAGGATTCATCTTACTGTGATGGAGCGTGGTGAGACCGGCATCAGCTGGACCTGGGGACTACATCAGCAGGACTGGCTGTGCTGCGGCAGGAGGGATTGTGCCAAAAGGAATTTTGCAGTTTGTGTGGTCCAGGGCTGGGCAGCACTGGGTTCTTTTTAGGAACAGACAGAAATGGGGACCCAGTTAGCCTGCAAGTGGTGTTTTTTGATTCCTTGTATGATATTTAAACTCAGAAATCTCCCTGAAATTGATACTATGTTGGTGCAACCAGCAGGTTCTGCATCATGCAGATGGCTTGCCGGGACAAGGCTGGGGACGCTCAGCAGGGCTGTTTGGAGTTGGGTTTGATCTAAATATTCTGCAAGGCAAAGGCTTCTCCCAGAAGCCCTCATTTGCAAGGTGGGATTTGCTTGGGGTGTCCTGGCAGCCAGGCTGACTCCCAGGGAAGCGCAAAGACGGAGTCAGGGCTGGTGGCATCTGGGCCACCAATTTTCCCCATCGGTGGCTCTGGCCTGGAGGTGGGACTTACTCATGTGGTTCTGCTTTAGCAAATCAATGACAGAGTGTTTACAGTAATTTACAGGCCAGTTTCACTTTTCAGTTTTTCATAAGGGAACTAAAAATAAATCTTTAGTTGTAAAGCAAAATAAAAACACTGGCATCTTTCATTCCAGTTATTATACAGTAGCTGGCATTCTTTAGACAAAGCTTAAAATAACCATGAACATACCAGTGAAAATAAATGGGTGAGTCATGTTTGTTAATGCGGAATTAGAAGTATTCTTCTTGGCTTTGTAACATCGTGTGCTCTCAAGCAGATGCAAGGTTTTCGCCAGCCTGGTGAAAGAAAAATTTGGGATCTATCAATTTCAGATCCTGCTGAGCAGGACCTGCGCAAGGAGGTTTTTAGCCAACATTTTTTTTTTTTTTTTTGCTATTTGTACAGTCTCTGGCACTGTGGTGTCCTAAGCATTGCTGTCAGTAGTAATTAGGCTTGTGCCTCACTCTTTGGATATACAAGGTTGATTTTGAGGGGTTAAACGGAGAAACTCACTCAAATACTCATCTCCAAAGCTGCTGCGAGCTGGGCTGGGTACTGCTCCTTTGCAGCTCTCCTGCCTGGGGCAGGAGCTGAAGGGGCAGCAGGAAGTTTCGGAGCAGCATGGCAGTTTCAGAAGTTGCTTGTCGGCTTTGTGTTGCATGGGGCTTGCCATCTGCTCTTTGGTTACAAAGACTCCAAATTTCCCCTTAGGAAGGACCACTGTTGCTGGCATTTGGCTCTCTGCCTCCTGTCTGCAGCTGGACACAGAGGGAGGGTGGAAAGGTGTTGTCAAAATCACATTTCTCAATCATTTTTGGGGGTACTGGAGAGGGTGGAGGAGCAGCTATGGAAGCGGAGAGCAAATGACCTTGCTATGATGGTGCTGTGCTGGGGCACATGGCTTACCAGCTCGATGTCTGTCAAAGTCAACTCACTGTGCACTCACCACAGCAATGGGGATTGTGACCAGTAGGACAGATGCTGCAGTTTTCACTGTAATTTGCACTCATGGAAGTTTTGGAGTGATTTAAGGAGAGATCAACGAATGTGGAGCAACTCTGATCTCCAGGGCTTGAAGACTTTGAACCTTGTTGGTGCTCTGGAAGGAGCTACCTCTCTGGCTGCCTGGAGGTGACTGTCTCCACAGGAGAGCCAGGTTAGTGCTCATGTGTCTGCGTCCCCCTACTGCGGTTCACAGCCTGCCCCATAAGCAGAAGCTGCAAAGGACAGTGACTGTAGTTGGGCAGTGTCATAGGGCATCTGGGAAGGTGAGAGATGGTGCTGCCAGCTGTGTGGTGGGGTAGAGGGCTGCTTCAGGCAGCAAGCAGAGTGCTGGCCTTTTGTGAAAGGGCAGATCCAGGTGATCAGAGGGGACTCAGCGAGAGCCGCTGTAGGAGATGCAGAGTAAGGGTTCGAGCAAGCAACTGGCCAAGGACCTTTCTGAAGGACCTGTGTGCAGATGTGCAGCAGAGTCTCAGCTGAACCATAATCCACATCATCGATCTGCATTCAGGTACTGCTGCGGCTGCCCCAGGCATATCTGTGAGGGTCTGGAGTGCTGGGTGCAAGGTGGAGCCCAGCTCTGCCTCAGGGTGGGTTGCACTGCTCCTGGGCTTGGACCTTGTCATCATCACCTGCTCAGCATCCACCTGGGGGCTGCCAAACTGGCAATATGGGATACATATTGTGTCGCTTGCCCCCCCCAGCCTTCATCTTTTCTGATATCCGCCTCCTCCCACAGGGGGATTTCTGTCTTCTTCTTAAGGTTTTAAACATCCCAGTCCAAATATAGGCCAGCAAGACAGATTGCTTATACTTCCAGTTAAGAAAACAAACAAACAACCCACCAGGGATGGGTAGCACTACCTGGTGCAGCATAATTGCTGCTGTATTCCTAGCATGATGCTCTTTCTTAAGTATTGTGGCTAGGAGTCTTTAGCTTGTGCTGTTCAGAGCAGATGCAAGCCGAGAACTACCACCTTGGGAGGAGAAGCAGGAAAAAAAGACTGAAAAATAATCTCAAAGTGCTGCTGCGTGTTGCTGACAGAAAGCGTCACTGTTCAGTTCCTGGGACAGAGCTTTAGAGAAGTCAGTAGTGATGCATGTTAATTGAGGAGGAACACATTTCTGTTATTTATTAAGGAAAGTAGTAGAGTAGTGCTTTTTCGTATGAATATTTAATCAAGAAGCCCCCTTCCCCCAGTTTAATTTCTCCTCCTTGTTTCAGCCAAATTCAAGAGCATTCCTGGGCAGAAGGAGTCAAAGATATTGCTGCATCATCCCAAAACCCAGCCCTGGGTTCATGCGGGTGTATGAAGGCTCAGAGCACCCTGGGGTGAGCACTGCCTGTCCTGCTCCCAGTGGGCAGCTGTGCTGTCTGCAAACGCTGCTTATGCACCTTGAGGCTGTCCAGAGTTTCTGTATCCCTGCAGAGATGGAAAATGAGCTTGAAATCCTGTTCCCAGCCCGCGTTTCTGGGTTTTCAGATGTAGCAGGGTCTTGATGTTAAAGCCAGCAACAGACTGGGTTGAGGTGGCTTCTGCAAGAAGAGTTTCAGCTGGCACTGGGTGTCCCGCAGAACAGGTCTGCTGGCTGCTTCCTCGGCACTGGAGGAGATCTGAAACCAGAACTCCCTCAGTAATTTTCAGCAGAAATGCCTCGAGAAATGATTCCTCTCTTCCTACCTCCAGACTTTGTTTTTATCGCTTTGGAGTTCTGGTGGAGTGTGGAGGAAGCCGCAATAAAAGTCAGGGCAGCCCCACTTGGCTGGAGGAATAGATGAGCGTCTTGGAATGACAAAGTGGCCTTTCTATTGTCCCCTTCCTAGCAGAGGCAGAGGAGAGCTTGTCACCATGGCCCTGGCTGCCTGGCTGCAGCCACCTGACATCCATTTCTACATTTTGTTCAGGGCGCGTCAGACTGCTTTGTGTTGATACCATCACCTCGAGTTGGTCCTGTGGCCGATGGGGTGTGCAGCTCCTTCCTCTGTTTTCCTTTGGCTCCAAAACAAAAGGGAAGAAGCCGGAGGCTGCTCTGCAGTTGCAGTCATTAGGGCTGTCCTCCCGCTTCCTTGACAATGTGTTAATTGCTTGCCTGGCTGGCGGGTCTGCTGCGCTGCTTACTGCAGAAGACTGCAGGGGCTTTTTTGTTCCTGTTCTGCTTAAAAAGGAGAAATAAATATCTGCAAAGTGCCTTGTGTTCTTCCCTATCCCTCCTGGGGTCAGTGAAAAATAGCGTCTGTCGGACTTGTGCTCTGGATGCTCTAATGCAAACCACTGAACCCTTTGCACCCCTTCTATGTGCACAGTTTTGGGAAGGAGAGAAGGCAAATTCCCCCTTTGCTAGGGCTGAGGATGGATGCTGCTCCCTCCCCAGACCTTGGGCAGTTTGGATCCCTTCGCCAGATTCCCACTTCCCCCTCTCTTAATCCGTGCAAATAAACAGGAACTGGCACCTTGCAGCAATATCTTGCAAAAGAGGAATTTAAACTCTGCCGAGTGGCTCTCACTGCAGTGAGCTCCCGTGATTGCATCCCTCTGCTGATGCAACAGCCAAGAAGTCACCAGAGCTGTCTCGCCTGTCTGCCTACGCAGGGCTGCACACTCGCCTTGGGTGACTGTCACACACAACAGGCAAGGTTATTACGGTGACAGCCTTGTCACGCTTCTGATAAATCATGCACCAGTGCGGTATCAATTGTGCTTAAACTCATTGAAGACAATAAATGAGCCATCTCTATTTAGTGTTTTTAATAGAGAAAATGGTCTTGCTTTGGGTCTATCTGGAGCCCGGTGGTGTGCTGGGCTGCTCCTCCTCTCTTGGGTTAGTGGCACCTGGCGTGGTGGTGGGGACGGTGGATGGCCTTATGCGACCTGCGCCAGGCTGGCAGAGCCCCGCGTTGCCCATGGGCAGCTCCGATGGGGTTTAGCAGCCCAGAAGAGCAGCCTCCAACTCCTTTCCAAACATTTTCTTTCTACCTCATGTGGTTTGGCTGGATTGTAACCCCCAGAGGTGAGGGCAGACTGAGAACACTAGGAGGTGGGAGTGTGCAGGCAGGGGTGGTCTGGGTGTCTCTTCACTCATTTGTGTCTGCACTTGGGTTTAATTTGTTCCCTAGAGGGGAATTTCTCCTGACCCTCTTTCCAAGTGGTGAAAATACTTGCCATTCACTCCTGACATTGGTTTTGGGGTCAGGCTCTCATAAAGCCTGGTAGCCCCTAAAATCCGGGGGAAATGGAGAAGCTGTCTTAGCTGGTCTGAGCTCAGAGCTTCTCAAGTGCATTGACCTCTTTGGGGTTTGCAAACTGAGGCACTGTATGAATAAATCTCAGGAGGACCATGAGCTGGAAGGCTGAGATCACACCCAAATCCCACAGAAACCATCAGCACTTTTCTGGCAGAGCCTGCAAGACAGGCAATACACTTTGGTCCCATTTATAGCAGAGTCTGGCAGTGAAAACCCTCCCAAGCCAAGGGCATTGAATTTCATCTCTACCAAGGATGGAGAAGCTAGTCTCATGTAACAGCGCCCAGCCGAAGGAGATGATGTGATTTCCTGGGTGGTTCTTTCGTTCAGAGACCTGCCGGCCTATAGACTTCAACAGGGCATGCTTGTATAGCTGTCACTAAAGGTTGACATTTGTGGGTGTATAAAGGGATGGAATCTACCAGCTCCCAGACTATAGGTGAGCCTGGATGCTGGAGTGTGAATGTGGGGGTGGATCCTATGTAATCATTGCACCAGGGCTTACATCAGCCCTCCTGCCCCTGCAACTGGCCATGGGGTGGCTGTGCAGAGCGTGGCTCTGGTCCATGCCCCGCTGGAGTGATGTGTCCCCATGGCTCGTGGCATAGCAACAACAAAGTCCTCAGTGGGAGGAGATGCATTGTGGTATCGTAGCTCACACGTCGACTTGCTTGGTGCTCATTGACTGGTCTTGTTAGCACTGGCTGTGGGACACAGAGAGCCCCCTCCTCCATCTGCACCCCTGCGAGCGTGCACGGGGAAGGGTTTCACGGAGGAAATAGAGCAGAAGGAATTCAGCATAGCATGTGTTCCTTCTAAAGATAGCACGCTGGGGCTCACATCAAGGAGCCTGCCACACTCGGCATCCACAACAACTCTATCACCCTCCCTCCGTGACGGCTCCTGGTGCACTGGAAGGACTCCAGACCTGGCCTGCCTGGGACTTCTCTGCCCTGCTGCAGTGGACTAGAAAACGTATACATGGGGCATGAAAACGCAGGCATCAGTGGCTGCTCATGCTGCAGGTGTGGTTTGGGGTCTGCAGCTCGCTGCTGTAGAGCACGATGCTGTGACATCTCTATCCGGCTGTGTCACCTGCGTCCCAGCCGACACGCAGCCTCTGCCAGAGGAGAGCAGCCCAGCCCTGTGTTATGGCCTTGGCGCTGGCTGGTGGCCCCATGTGTCACTGAAATCAGCTGCAAGGCTACCCTAATATGTCCCTAGGGTGCTTTTCTGGGAACAGCTGGATTTCCGTGCCTGAGCCCTGTTCTCCCTCACCACCCAGGGTATTGGTGTCGTGTCGGGATTCCCTGCATGCAGGGAACCCCGCTGAGGCTGGCTGCAGGCGCCGGTGGGCTACCAGGGCAGATGGACGATCTGGGCCCAGGATTTCTGCGGGATTGCTCAGTGCATTAAATCTAACCACGCTTGCTTGTGCGGAGGCCCTCCATCTGGCACACTGAGCCTGGGCTTGCAGGGCTGCTGCTGCTGAGAGGGGTCGTTGCAAAGGGGCTGGGAGCTGGGAGAGGTGTTTGGCTTCAGTGTCCATCTCAAGCTGTCCATGAACCTTGGGTTGTCCTGTGCAGCCCTTCACCACACGTGCTGCAGCCCTTTGCAACAGTGGAGTATCATAGGGTCTCTCCCAGCTGTTCATCACCCTATTTTGCATCTGTAGGGACTGAATTTTTGGGGGAGCTAGTTGTGATTCATGGCATCCCTCTACGAAGTGCTATGGAAACACATAGTTCTCATGAAGGGAAGGATGGGAGCAGGAGCTGACCTGCTACTTGCAATTAAAAAGAAGAAAACAGAACCTCATAGATCTTCCTCCTACAGCCTCCCTGCATGCCCCTGTACATTGCTGCCCTCTCCAAACATCTGGGCCAGCCCCTGCTGCGGCTCTGGATGAGGCTGACAGCTTGGCAGCGCTCAAGGAACCAAAAAGAGAGAGGAGCAGACAGACGGCGTACCTGGGAAAAAATCATGTCAAGTCACATTAAAGCAAGATAATAGGTTGCTGGAGGGTTGAAAGGAAAGCACTGTCTGGGGTCTTGGGTCTGAAATACATCCAGCTGTGCCTGCAGAGGGGATTTGCATTCGTGGTGTGGCCATGGCCATGCTGGATGGTGTCATCCTTGCTGCACTTTGAGAGCTCCAGGGTTGGGATGGAGAAGGAGCATCTCTTGCTGCAGCTTTCCTTAGGGGGGAGCACAGGTTGGGGTACAGCAGAGAGCAGGGTGTGTTGGAACACGACAGGGGGACCACGGACATCCCTGGCACCTGCTCTGTCAGCCAGGTCCCTCCCTTCCTGCTCACTAGCAGCAGTGCTGCACCAGGAGTACTGGGCGTTGCTGGTGTTCCCCATTGAAATGTACCATGAAGATCTGGGGAAGCATCTCGTTGTTTGCATCTGTAATGCAGCCCCACCTGAACATATTTCTGTTGGGCTTTGAGTCCAATCCAAGCTAAAATGAAGCCCTCTGACCCATTTTTCTGCTTCTATGAGAGTCACAGAGTTGAGCATTAAATGCCTGACCAGGTGTAATGACAGAGACCTTGAAACCTTCCCTCAGCTGCCTCCATCTGCCACGAATTCTCTGCCAGGCTCAATTTGGGGTTGGTTGCCAGATTCTAGTGTTTATCATCACCTTCTCCCCCAGCCTCTACCTGTCTGCATCCAAATATCTTCATCTCCACTTTTTGTCCTGGTTTTTATGCTTGATTGTTTTCAGAATCCGAGCACAGTGCAATAAAATTGCATTTATCACAGTAGCTCAGCTAATAAGTAAAAGCCATGAATGTGCTTTTACTTCATTATCAGACCCAGCATATAGAGCTTACAGCTTTCTCCTTAGCTGTACTGGGTCTGCCAGAGGGTTTGTGGATCCCCTGTAAATGAAATGACAGGATGCTGGGGAGACAAGATTTCCCCTGTTTTTAGGATTGTTTTGATGAGGATAAGGAAAACAGCAGAGCTCCCTGCCTGGGCTCCAAGGTTCAATGTCCCCTTTTTCACTCTCCTGCCTTTCCAACCCCCAGCCAGTGCAAGTTTAGTAGAAGAATTAATGACACAACTGTGCTTAACAGAGTGAACTTAACCACGACTGGGCTGAAGTCCCAGGATGGTTGGGAAGAAGGATTTTTAAGTTTCCTGCAACAACATGTGCTGCAGCTCTAGCACTGTGGGTTTATTGTCTGCTTATTTTTGCTTCTGCATTAATAACCTTCCCAAATGCCTGCAGACAAATAACTGCTGGGCAGGAGGGAGCTCAGCACAATGTACCTTCTCACAGCAGGGCTGGTGGGACACACGCCTGCCACCAGTGCTGGGTGTGTGAGCTGGGGTGGGCAGAAAGACGAACGGAGGTGCTGGAATGGGGACAGGCGCCTCTGAGCTGGGCACTGAGATCTACTTTTGCAGGTTTGGGTTGGTGGTCTCCAGGATAGGAGGGGCAGAAGATGGTGGTCTGCAGGATAAAAGGGGCTGAAGATGATGATCCCCATGACAGAAGGGGTTAAAAATGCAGCTGAACACCTGGCTGTGCTCTGATGAGGTGGCTGTCTCCACCTTCTCCCCTATGCAGTGTTCACAGTGCTGAAGGTTTGGAAAAAGAAAAACACCTCTCCAACAGTCACACAGCAGCACCTTAAAATAGAGGCGTGCTGGTGTGTCACACATCCCCCATCACATCTCACCTGGGGAGATGAGTGCTGGCCAGGCACTTGGGTTGGGAATAGATCCTGCTGCAGCACGAGTGATGGAAATGGGAAGGATTCAGCCATCCTTGGGCAAAGGCAATCAAAGTGAGCTGCTATTCAGCTCCAACAGCTGCTGTAGGTGTGTGCCTCACTGGGCTGGGAGGTGCCTGTGGTTTGTTGGTAGGGATGCTGAGGTCAGATGCAAGAGATCTGCTGGTTGTTTCCGAGATGAGGCTGCTGGAGGAAACCTTATGCCTCAATTTCCTATCTCTAAAATAGGGTTAACAGTTTTGACTGTAGCTTTTTGGAACAAAAATAGTATTTCAGTATGTGCATAGGCAAGACCTAACACAATGGGTGGGAGAGCTGGTGGAGGGCTTTTGGGTGTTGAGTGAGAGTAGGTACATTCCACTTTTACTGTGGTGAGGGTTACCAGCACCAGCCCACAGGAGAAGACATCGTACCATTGCATGCAGGACTGCTGAAAGGCGAAGAGATGCTCCTTACAGTGCTAGGGGTGAGTGCACTGTTGGATAATGTTGGTGATGCAGTGTTTTCCAAGCATGCTGCACTGTGGAAGGCTCTCCAGGAGTTATGGGCATGTCTCGTGGCCAGCTGGGACCCATGATGAGAAGGGGCAACCTCTCCTTGGGATGGGGTCCTCGGCAGGAGCCTGAGGCATCCACTGCAGCCAATTTGTGCCATTCAATGCCCTATCTTTGTCCCGGTGCCAGACTTGCTGCTGAGGACATGGTGGTGGGCCCGCTTGTTTGCTGCCCCTCATCAACCAGCTCTTGCTAGAGAGTTGGCAAGATGGTTTGTTAGTCCGGAAAGAGATAAACGGGCTTGGGTGGAGGCTCTGCCACAGCCAGGATGCCCGATAAATGCCATATCATAGATGCTGGGGCCAGACCTAAGGCTTGGTCCTGGGTTTCTGTGTTGGGGCTCTCCAGTTGCATTGCTGAACTTTGCAGGTTTCTCTCCAAGCCAGTGCCTGGATGTCTCAGGTTTTGGGAGTTCGAGGGCGACAGGACTGGTAATCAATGGTGCCAGCTTTTCTTCATCTCTTCTTACTGAATGGGTTTTGTAATCCATTTTCTAACAGCCTTGTGTCTGAACGGCCTCCTAAGGACTTGAATGCTGGAAGTGCCTATTCTCTGAGCATGCCAGGAAGAACAAAGACTCATCATTCTCCAGCAACTTCCTTTGCAAAGTGAAAAACAAGCTGCCTTCTCCCAGCTGTGACTCAAAAATGAACAAAAACCAAGTTGAAAAACATTTGTCCCAAATCTTCTTGTTAATGATGTTGGTAGAAATGACAGGCTCTGAATGGATATAAAAGGGGGCTGTTAGGACCTGGAAGGATGCAGCTGGTGACTTGCAAAATGGAAAATGAATGGTTTGGCAGCAGGCTGGCTGTGGGGTTACCGATGAGAAATGAAAGATGATGTTGGCTTCCTTCAGTGCTTCACTATCAGCTGCAGCCAACAGACAAGTGTGGTTCAACCACCTCTAGATAGCACAGAGGTTAAACAGCCGTTTCTCATAAAGAAGAGCATTCCTCAAATTACACTTATGCATGGGAAGGAACAAAGGCTTGTATCAGTTGGATATTTCTGTGGCAGGCAGATTTGCATTTGATTTTAATGCGTATGGCTCTAGAAGAGCCTGTTTGGGAGCTGGAGGCATCTAGGGGAAGACTGGGTGAAATTGGTGAGGTTTTCTGCCCTCTGGAAAACATCTTCATGCTTGTCACACACAGGCACACCAGCAAAAGCCTGGAGGCATCGTGGGCTCTGCATGTCGCCTTGGGAAGGGGATGGGGCTGTCGCATGTGTGCACAGGGAGGTGTCCAACCGTGTGGCCGTGGGATCAGGCTGGGTGTCTATGTGTCTTTACAGCTCCCCTGAGCCCAGACTGCCTGACTCGCAGCAGAGCTAATAACTCTGTGGCATCCATATTACAGCAGAGCTAATAACCCAGGGCAGCAGGCTTTCTGCACGGACTCATTATGCTCGGCCGAGCTCCAGTCTCTGGACCTGCAAAGGTCAATCTGAGAGTCTCAGAAGTGAACCTTCCCATCCACCCAGTGATTACTAAAAATAACCTTTTTTCCTCTTATTTTCTCCACATATATTGGTTGGGTGAGTCTGAGACGAGAGGGGCACCCTGGGGATGATCAGCTCTTTGTCCCCAGTGTCACCCCTGGGTGCCCACCTTGCAGACAGGGCTGGGAGTGAGTCCTGGCACAGGTGGGATGTGGCCAGGGATGTCCCCCAAGTCCTCAGTGTCTGCAAAAACAGGGGAAAAAAAAGGGGGCATATGAGGTTGTGAGTCTGAAGCCAGGATTTTTAGCACATCACCTGGGTATATGCCTGCATGGACAAAAAATTCACAAGCTTAATCCCTGGCTTTCCTAGACGGAGAGTATGGGAGAGCTTCTATAGCTGGAGGCCAGCAGAGCAGGATAAATGGAGCAACGCAGAGATTATTAGGTAAAATGGAGACAGTGGGGATTAATGCAAGAACCAGAGAGGATTCGGCCACTGCCGAGCTTGCTCTGCTTTGGTAATGCAGAGGGGCACTTCCTGACAAGAGCTGTCCAGCGTCTTCATGGGATGTTTCAAAAGCAATAGGTCCAGCATCGAACAAAAGTGAAGGAGACAAACAGAAATTAAATCAATGGCTTTGGTCAGCTGTATTAGTTCTGTCTTTCCACCACCTGGACCCAATTGGTGTTAAAAAAGGATAAGAAACAAACTTGACCTCAGATTGCTGCGGATGGTGGCCATGTTGGCTCCAAGATAATGCTGAGGGCCATGGTTGGCTTGTGGAGAAGTGGAAGTTTTCTTCCTAAGCAAAATTGCTTTTTTCATTCAAACTCTGCATCTCAAAAAGAATGAATACGAAGCTGGGCTAAGCTGTGTGCCTGAAGCTGTGCATGGTAGCCTCAAGTGCTAAAATATTTGGCAGAGAGATGCTCCTCCTCTTCTCTTCTGCTTTTAAATGATGGCTTCATTTCCACGATGTTCTGAGCTGGAGCCTTGAAATCTGCAGTTCAAAGACTACCCTCTGCAGCACGTAAGGACCTCCTTATGGGAGTGCCTGTAGGATGCAGCTAAATAAACTCAGGTGTGGAATAAAGAGTGAATGGAAAACATAGGGGAAGTTTTGCACTGAAATGAGGTGTAATGTTAAAGATCTTCTCCAGCTCTTCTCCTCAAATCAGGCTTGATTTGGGAACTACAGAGCAAAAAAATGGTTCTGTGTTGAACAGGGAGAGACACAAAGTGAAGCCTTCCTGCTGCCCTTTAAATCTGTGTTTTGTTCTGATGTCTAACCAGATGTAGGGAAGCCCAGATAATTTTCTTAAACTCTTTGTCAAATAGGAGTGGATTTAATCTGTGCTTTGGGGACACAGCTTGGGAGAAGTTTCCCAAGAACTAGCTACACTTAAGCTATTGGTATTTTGTAGCAATCCTGTACCAGGGACATGATTTTTTAGTAGTGTGAAGCTCTTTTAGAGTGCTTTAATAGCAAGCCAGCTTTTTAGAAGATCGTTACAGTCGTGGGTGCTGAAATTTTCACCCCTCCTAGATTTCAGTGCAACTCTTGCAGGATGCCCGAGGTACTGGCTCATATACTGCATGCCACAGCTGGATCTCCAAACTGTGTCACCTCCCCACATTACTCCAGAGGGGGGACAGCTGGAACCCAGGCCAGAAAGGCAGAGCACATCAGTTGTGCAGTGGTGGGGGTGGAAAGGTAGATTCTTCTTAATAAAGAGTTTCTAATCATTGCCCTTACAGGCTCAACACACACAGCTAGGACCTGGCTTCTCTCAAGATTTGGGATCTGGGGACAATTCAGCGTAAATGCAGGAGCTGAAATCTGTCTTGACCAGTTCATCCTTTAACTTAAAAAAACAAAAACAAAACCAAAGAAAGATGACACATTTTGGGGAGCTGATGTGCACCCCTGCAATCCATCCTTTCCCTTCTGCCTTCCCCAGTTGCTGGGGTGCGCACACGCTCCTCGTCACGCCAAAAGAGACATCCCCTACAGGTGGCTGTGTCCCCCTGCCCTGCTGTCCTCTTGCCGTGCCCCGTGACCACACACAGGGACAGCTGGCTGGGGACATAGACCCTGTGTCACTTGGCAAGATCAGGAGGCTTAATGAAGTTAGCAAGAGATGTGTTGGGTATCCCCACGTGCAGGATTTGGCCCAGATAATCCATCTGCCCATGAGCATGTTGCGGTGCAAACCTCAGCCATCAGGAACGCTGCATCAGCAGCAGAGCCTCCCTGGAGGCTGTGTGTCCTACATACGCACTGTGTGGCAGGAGGAGACGTGACAGCCCAGGAACCCGCTCTCGGTTGAGGCAGTCGTCGGAGCCTGGGCTTGGCCTCCAACTGGTGCTGGCACCATTGCCCTGAAATCAGCTGTGCAAGTCTGCGGGGCCCTGGCTCCCCAGTGCTGGGGAAGGCAGAGGCACAGGAAGCAGGACAATACTAGTGAAGACTCGTCACTGGAGCACATTAATTACTGTCCACACTTCCTCTTGTCCCAGTTACCCAGCGAGGGGATCTTGCTCTGTGAACACACGTGCATGCACGCACACCTACCATTCTGGCTTGGATAACCAAGCTCACAGGTTTCCATTGAAACTCCCTAATCCTCCTAGAGATTTTGGGGGGATTTCCTGTGAACTATGGTTTTCTACATAAACTTATGATTGTGTGCAAAATTCTACAAAATCAGAATGTTTCCTTCCAGTTTTGACTCCCATAAAGTATTTTATGGGGCGTTATTATGAACAAATTTTTTGGAGAGAACTTCTCTCATCTTCAAGAACTTTATTTGAGTTGTACCAGATTTTAGAAAAAGGGGGAAAAAGCTGCCTTTAACAAAGAAAATGTACCTGTGACTTTTCAGCAAGAAAGGAATGGTTTGGGACAAATGAGGAGATGCTTATTTGGTTTTGGACATTTGATGTAAAGATCCCTAGGGACCCAATTCCCCCAGTGGGAGATGTGAGCAAGCAGGAACCTTAATTTTGCTAAAATTTTGTAAAGTTGTGGTGAGTTCAGGGACAGCTCTTTGGAGATGACAGGGTCCATCCCACCAAAACTTTATGCTCCACACTAAAACATTTGTTGTTCTGTCCTAACTGTAACATGCAGCAGCAGCATAGTGTGGCAGAGGTTTGAGAATATTGTACAAGAGATGACCTGTATAGGTTATTGCATTGTTGAGGATTACCTGTTGAGGATTACTAAGAAGAGAATATTTTATTGCTGTACGTTGAACACCAGAAAAAATAGTCTTGTAAAGGGATCTTGTAACTTCATCCCTACACTTTGTAGAATAAATCCTGAACCTCTAAGGACTTAAGCATTAATTTAAAATATACATACACATACATAAACTTAAAGCAAAAGTAGCAGCTTGATTTCTCACAACATATAAAAAGTTTCCATAAATATTTTTTGTACAATGCTCAACTGCTTGGAGTTCCCATGCATTCGTGCTCCTGCACAGCATCCCTCCAGAGATGCCTTTCAACCAAAATTATTCCCCAGCCATATGATACTGTTCTCTTAAACCTCATTCATTGTATGTGCCTACACACACAGATCTACATTTTTTTTTTTTCCTGAGATCCTCAAATAAGCATTGGAGCTGCTACTGCATGTATCTGATATCTATATGGGTAGCACTGTGTCATCTTCAGCAGCAGTGGGAAAACAGAGGATACCAAATATTTTTCATAGTATGATTTACCTTACAGGGACTAAGGATTGTACCTGCTTTTCATGAGCCTGGAAACTAACTTCCTTTTGTCATCCTCTAGCAGCAGCCCTATGAAACTGGGAATTGCTGCAACGGAGCAGCGAGGTTGGAAAATACCTTTAAGCTGACCCATACTGTTAAGCGAGAATCTGGTATGAGATGTCAGGCTGAACAAAAGGAGCAGAGATTTGGGATTACCTATGAAAACTCCCCTCCTCATTTTTCTGGGTGGAGAATAGGGGTTAATTGGGGACCATTTGGAGCAAAGAGCTTCTGCAGGGACATCTTCCCTGTGCAAGGAGTGTTACCCATTCCATGAGTGCAGCAGCCTCCCAGGCTGCCACTCGGGTGTTTTGTCGGCTGTACACTTGCACAGACAGGCTTTTCTGCTTTTCCCCAAGTAACCCAAGCGCTCCAGCCAACTTTGAGTTTCCAACCCTCCCAGCTCTGTCTGCAACCCACAGAGCACCTGCAGGGCGCTGGTGTGTTTTTGGGATCTCTCTAAAGGAATCGGAGGAAATGGGTGGTACCAGCCCAGCAAACTCCCCAAAGACAAATCTTTTACCCATGATGTTAGGGCGAAGCAGCCTGTTTGTAGACTCAGGAGAAAGAGAGGCTGAAAACTGGAAACAGCAGCATCCCAGAAATCCCTGATGATCTGTCCTGTGGATGTAGTAAACTTTATCAGCAAGGGTCTGCATCCTGGTAAGAGCCTCTTCTGCGCTTTCCCACAGTGCATGGAATTAGTCATCCTGAATTATTCAGCTCTAGTCGAGCAAAGCCTTGTCTCTGCCTTTTTTTTTTTTTTTTTTTTGGGTTAGCCTGAAAACCTGTATTTAAATATGAAGGAGTGGGCGTAGTTTTTAATTGTGGCAGTATAGTTCCTAAAATGCAGGGAGGTAAAGCCTTAGCAGACGGCTGCTTCACGAGCATGCTGTTGCGTTCCTCTGCTGCACTGGGTGTGCAAAGCCAGTGTCGAGCACCGCATGCACCAGGCTCTGCGCCTCTTGTAGTGTGCTGCATGCATAGAGATGCTCACGAAGCCTTTCTGAGTTTATGTGCTTTGTTTCCACCTCAGTCCTGTTTTGGGTTCCCCGTCTCACCCACGCAACTTGTCTGGTGCCTTTTACCCATCTCACCGTTTTCAGCCCTTTGAACTGCGTAATATTCGGGAGGCAGGGCAGTATTGCTGCTCAACAGAGAGGGGTGGCAGAGCTGCCCAGAGCTCAGATGCCATGTTGGCTAGGGGCTTTTATGGCGGGGGACGGGGGGGGGGAGGTTCAGGAGAAGAAACTGGGTTAGATTTGGGGCTGTTTCTTGAAGAGCAAGAGAGGAGACGTGATGCAGCCAGGGTCACCTGACAGGGACCACACACCAACCCTGCCTCCCTCAGCTGTAAAAGGACCCAGACATGAAATACTCTCTGAAACACAGATACCACCTGTACAATTTGGGTATGAGGGTCTGGAGCCCCAGGACACCAAGTGTCTGACCCAAGGCCGTGCAAGAGGTGGTGGCAGAGGCTTCGAGGCTTGTGCCAGCCTCTCCCCTCCCTTATCACGGGCTGCCTCGCCATCCCGCCAGCGTGAGCTGGGAAGGTTTAGTCTTGCCTTGTAATCTTGATTTGGAGCTTCATTATGAATTACTTTAGTCTCATGTGCCATTTTAAATCGATTCGTTATGCTAAGGAGTTGCCAAATGCATAATGAAGGGCTAAATCGGTCCATATGTAACAAGGCAGCGATTTAATTATTCCTAGCACTCTCGCTCTGACAAAAGCCTCGATTGATGCTGTCACTTGTGTTTTGGGACCTTCATGCGCACGCACACAAAATCAGTCGGAAGCACTTCATGGCTTCAAGCACCCGCCCTGTAATTTATTATTATTATTATTATTAGAGTTGCTATTTTTGGCTTCCTCACATATGAATGCAGGGCTGGGAGTTCGCCCTGCAGGGATGTGCATTAATGAGAGCTGGAGCAGCTTTTGGGGGGATCGCGGCTCCAGCTCTTCCCATCCATTCACAAAGTCTATGTGGCAGCTCTCAAAGAGTGACAGCAAAAGTGAAAATGAATCAAATGGAGGGACTGTTAGCCACAGCACATCAGCGAGGGCCTGAAAGCCTTCAGACTGGTCAGCAAGAAAGCCTTTATTTTTTCTAATAAATGTCGAAATCCATCCACACCTATGATGGGATCTAAAACACAATTAGGGTGGTGTAGTGTCATGGTTTTGGCTGTGATAGAGTCAATTTTCTTCATAGAGGCTAGTATAATGCTATGGGTTGGATTTTTGATGAAAATAGTGGTGATAACACACCAATAGTTTAGTCGTTGCTGAGCAGTGCTCACACAGAAACAAGGACTTTTCTACTTCTCGTGCTGCCCTGCCAGCGAGGAGGCTCAAGGTGCACAAGGAGCTGGGAGGGGACACAGCCAGGGCAGGTGACCCCGTCTGACCCAAGGGATATTCCACATCACATGGTGTCCTGCTCAGCAATAAAAGCTGGGGTAAAGAAGGAGAAGGATATTCGGAGTGACGACACTTTTCTGCCCAAGAAACCATTATGTGTGATGAGCCCTGCTTTCCTGGAAGCAGCTGAACATCTGCCTGCTGATGGGAAGCAGCAAATCAGTTCATCTCTCTGCTTTGCTTGCACGCACAGCTTTCGCTTTGCCTAGAAAATTGTCTTCATCTCTATCCATGAGTTCTTGCACTTTTACCTTCCCAGTTCTCTCCCCCATCCCACTGAAGGGGGAGCAAGCGAGTGGCTGTGTGGTGCTGAGCTGCCTGCCAGGATTAACGCACAACCTGTAGATAACAACGACCACGAGCCTCGTCATGTCTTCCCTAGGTCTCAGGGCACTGCACAAAAGACTGTCAATACCCGCAACCCATTTTACAGATGGGGAGACTGAGGCACCATTTCCCCAAGTCATTACAGCATCTCAGTGACAGCAAGGGAGTAAGGCGATGGCCAGCAGTCAGTACGGCAGACAGGGATGATGGACGCGGGGTTTGGTCCTTATTCCCAGAGATTTGGTGTATCACCTTTGGAAAATAGTCCCAAAATCTTATGTCGCATGGACCAATGAATAATGGCCTAAACCAAACCCAGATTTGGGCACTGGCTCGAGCCCTCCAGCTTTCCCCTGACCCTGGGAGCAAACATTTGCAGTTCAGGCATCTATAAATGGCCAAGAAGCATCCAAAATACAAGTCTGGACACTCTTCCTGTCCCTGCCCTGTGGATTTCTCCCCGTTCTTGGGTCAGCTGTTGAAGAATGTGGTTGCACATAACCTTTTCGGGCATTCCTGCAAACTTTGGAGCTGAAAAGCCCTTTTATCTCTTTGCTTTGGAGATGCAGATAAGTCTAAGGTCCAAACCAAAATGCTGCTCAGTCTCTCTCCCGCGCCACAAAAGGCCGGGAGTTGCAGGGAGTCATAAGCTTTCCTTCCCAGCTTGCTCGTGATGAGACACCAGCACAATGGCTGGCAGTGGGGCCAGGAGCTGCCATGAATCATCCTCATTAAAAAGTATTTACAATTCAGCTTTGCAAAGAGGCCTTGCACCATCTTTGCTGGCATAATGGAGCTATTAAAAGCTCCCGTGTCAGGCAGGCGGCAGACGATAGACACGCACAGGTACAGCCTGAAACCCTGCCACAGAGAGCATGGGGTAGGCAACACATGCCCTCACCCCATCCCCGCGCTTGGAGCAGGAGGATTAGGCTGGATCTGCTGGCAGCATTGTTCAGTGGCACAGATGCTGCTCTCTGGGCATGGAGGGACCTGGCCGTATAGCACAGTGGCTCCTACGGAGGCTTACCTATAGGTGAAGGTTGTCACACACCAGTGAACTGGGGAGAAAGGATGACTGTCTATGTCCCATCACGGGAGTGGCCGTGAGCATGGGACAGGCGGTGGCATCACTGCTTGCTGCCACTAGGCTATGGGTAGGGTCCACAGGGGCGGCAGAGCTGGTGTTCAGCATCCCATCAGATCCCTGGACCCACCATACCCACATGCCCTGGGCTCTGTCACCCTCATGAATTCCCCAGCTGTGAGTCAGATCTCACTCTTTACTCTTCCCCTTCCCCGAAATCATCAGACACCACAGGAGGCTTTTGGAGGATAATAATGTATTGTGCTGGGTTTATGCTGGCTCTGCTCTGCCCAAGGGCTGGAAACTCAGCCTTGAAGCAAATGGTGAAGTCTGCCGTTGCTGCTCATGGCAGGAGTTGGGGTCTGAGTGAGAGGGGACCCAGCCCAGACATCACCACATTGGCAAGACCAAGAGGGCAGTTTCAGAGTGTGTTGGGGGCACCTAGACATACTCCTTGTGGTGGACTGAACAGATGCTTCAAAAGCCAAAATAAATCCTGGCAATTCCAAAAGCATCTCCAAGATTTGGTATTTCCTACAAGGGGCATCACCAAGCTTTATTCCCACGGTGGCATTGGCAGGAGTGCGTCCTGGCAGGGACTGTGGTTCCCTCCCTGGGATGCGCCGGATTCCCATTGCTCTCCATCCAGAATGACTTCACCAGGAGGAGAAGCTGGGAGGAATGAGGAGGTGTCTGACTTCCTCTCTCTAGGCTGTTCTGGATCTCATTTTGTGCTTCCCCAAGAGAAGAAGAGGAATGAGGCAGCAGAGAAAGAGCAAGATTTGCATTAAAAAAGAAAGCAAGCAGCAGACAAAGAAATAAGGTCAAAGGAAGGAGAGAAGAGACTTTCAGTCATTTCTGGGAGAATTCTTGTTTTAAGATGGTCTTCTGAAGTTTCCCCCCCTTTCTTGCTATATCCAGGCTGTTAATAATACAGTGATTTATATTTGCAGCAAAACTTTCCATCTCAGGAGTAATTTCTGTTTGTAATGACTTTAGTGAATTAATGGTGGGTGCTGCCTTTTGAACTGATATGAGTTCGTTTGTGAAATTAAACTTGCCTTTGTGTGCACTGATACTTTTTTCATGTGTTCATTTATAATTGAGATTTCTTAAGTTTTTTTGGGGGGGGAGGGGGGGATGTAGAGTGGAAGCAAGACTCTTCCAGCAATGCTGTTTATTAAGGGTGAGCTGCAAAAGCAAGGCAAGCAGTGAGTCAGCATCCTCTCCTGCCTCTACTGCTGCTGAGCTGTTGCTGGGGTTACTGTCACAGGTGACAGCGGATCAGCCTTTCTGGTGACCCCAAGCTGAGCAAGGATCTGGTTTTCCTAATATACCAAAAAAAGAAAGCAAATAGCGAAACTCTAAAAAGCCCCCTTGCAAAGAAAACATCCCCAGGTTGGTTGTTTTGTCATTTTGGGCTTAGAGAAATGGGAAAAAAAGCAGTTGCTTTTACCTTTGCTTTGGAGGTTGCTAAGAAAAATCATCTGAGAGAATTTTGCGTTAATTGCTAGCAGATCTCTTTCGTTTTTACTAGCCCTCCTTGTGCCTTGCCAAAAAGACCATTGGCCAACAAAATGAATACGGCTACTGTGGCATGGATGATCTCCTGGCAGGGCGGTGTCACCCCATGGCACAGCTCCCAGTACTGCACCCATGGGTCCCAACAAGGGGCTTAACCCTGGCTCATACACAGGGACATGTCTGCCACCCCCCCTGGTTTTTGGTTTCTTCCTCATTGCGAACTCCCTGTGATGCAGGGGGAATTTCAGAGTGAGCTGTCAAAGTTTCTCAGAAATGGGTTCTGCAAGAAGGGGGATCCCAGGCAAGAACTGGTATAGCTGCAAAGCAGGAAACCTGTGAAGAGTAAATTGCAGGGCTGAGTTTCAGAGCTTGGATCATCGAGCTCTCCTGCAGACTCTGCATGATGCTGCACAAGCTCCTCTGGTCTGAATTTCTTCTGGTTTGGGTTTCCCAGATGGAAATGCAGCCTTTGCCCAATGGCTGCGAAGTGCTGAGCTTTACCTGAAGGCAGCACTGGCTGTCAGATTTACCAAAACCCAGATGTTACAGCTAAATGCAAACCAACTTATTGTCTGGTTGTGAAAACAGTTCTGTGCTTGCAAGCCATGCGCAAATGCAGAAAATAACATCCAGCTTTGCAACATGCTACAACTGAGGAGGGGCTTTTTGTAACAAGCTGATTCCCAGCACTGACGGCCATGGGATAAACTCACCATCAAGGTGTGGGAAGCAGACAAAAGGGCCTTCAGGCAGAAGTGAATTTCCCCTGGATTGCCAGCTAGAAAGTGAACTATGACAATATTAGCATTTAATGCAGTTTTTTTTGTTGTTGTTGTTTCAAAGCACTGTACGAACATTAACTAATTAACTTAAACCATGAAGCCAGGAAGACAGGGCTGCAATAATGTGTCTTGTCTGGCAATGTGTGCAAGTTTTAATTTTCTATTTAGCTGTTTCCTTTGAGACTGAAAGCCTGAGGACCATGTCGCCAGGGGATCCAGCCACTGGAGCATCCTCATAACGCTGCTCTCTGATTGCAGGCGGGCAGTAGCTGCCCTGTTTCTTTCACTGACTTTATCAAACTCCAGTGGAAGTTGGATGGTTTCAGAATAATTTCACCACAGTGAGTTTGCTGATGTGTTTGTTAGAAGGTGGAAAGGGATGTGCTATGAGACAGTTTTTCTGTCCCCTCTCAGCTTTCTCATAACACTTGTGTTCCCCACTGTAACCACCAAGAATTTCACCTCTGGTGAAATCTGCAGTGTGATTTCACCAGAAACCAGCGAATATCCTGGGTTTGCTTTTTGGGCTGGCACTGCCATGTGGGGTGGTCAGGACCCAGAACTGTGTTGGTCCGGATCCAGGCTCCCCAGTCCCACTGGCCGTAGGGGACTGGGATGCTCTGGGGGACCAGCCTGGTTCTCCAAGAACCATGTTTGCCTGAAGCTGAGTTCCTCATGCTGGCTCCTTCCTGACACCAAATTTGCTAAATTATGGCTCTTTCCCAATCACATCAAAGACGTGATTGGTGGAAGTTGTACCCCCACCTTGAACACAACATGATGCTAATACATCATCCCTCATTATTTGCTCCCAGGCTCTGTTGATCCCACTCCTACAAGCTCAGAGTTCATCCTTCTCCTCTCCAACACGATATTCACTGAACTAGCAAATGAAAAGTCACAACAAAATTGGGAGTACTGGGGAAAGACAGATAGATCCAAGAGACAAAACACGGCCCTTGCCTGCTTTCCAGGCAGCGATGCAGCCACTGGGGGTACTGTGTGCTGGTGAGGCAGCTCATGTCCTCCATAGATCTCCTCTTTGCTCCCCTCACATTGACCTCATTGCTGGGAGGCCCCAGTGCCTGGTGCCAGGGCAGAGAAGGGATGAGGTGAGCTCCTGTCCCAGCTTCACAGCACATGTACCGGGGAAAATCAGGCAATTTCTGTGATACAATTCATTTTTCTGAATACAACTGACTAAATAGTGGGACAAAGGTGAAGAGTACATGTTCCAAAAATAAACATTTGAGCCTTTACAAAGATGCTTTGTGGCATAGTAGCAACTTGTAGATTCTCCAGTATTTCTGTGCAAGCCAAGTGGTGTTATTTAAGAACAGGACTGTTGGTGCAGCTGAACAGAGTTGGGCACCAATTCACTCTGAATATCTTGAATTTCCCCTGAAAATTCCACTGAAAATATTGTTGTGAAGAGACCAATCCCATATTTTAGGGCAGACTGCTCTAACCGCATTTAGACGAAGTGCAGTGGCTGGGCTTGGTTGTACAAGTGGCTGATATCAGAGTTTTTGCTGCTGTCGGCTTTGCTTGGCATAAGTAGGCTGTAAATGCTGCCTTGTGCCTGCTCACTGGACTGGGATAAGTGTCACCAAACCCAAGCAGAAGTGACATTCCTGGAAAAAATTGTTCAGCAAAACACAAGGAGGGACTTCTGGCCCAAACTGGGGCTGTCACATCTCTGTACCCAGCCCTTGCCGGACTCAGTGATGTTCTTCCTGCATCGTGTGAGAGCCCCGAGCAGCCGCCTCACATCCTGCTGACTGCACCAAAACGTGGCCGTCCAGCACCCACATGGATGTTTGTACATTCATAATGAAAACGCAGCACCGCTGCCATGCCGTCTGCATGGATTTGTGGTTAAGTTGCTTTGTCAATGTAATCTTATATCTTAATGACCAAATAATGGTGTGCAACAGGAGCTGCGTAAGAAGTTGCTGGATATCATTCTGCTGTCGTTGTGAAGGCCTTGGAACATGATCCCCATTATAGGGGAATTTGCATTAACATTGTTTGGCCAACATAATCCCGCCCCATAATCACGTTTTTAGGATATTAAAATAGGTCTGACTCCATCCTGAATTTTAACCCCCTCAGTCCCCAAAGCGTTGGATGGGATTTAGCTCAGACAGCTCCATTAAAGCCGACAGAGCCAGTGCATGAAATCACCAAGCAATGCAGAGGAATTTGGCTGATCTCATTTAGCCACCAAGTCACCAAGTCTGGTTCTTTGATAGAAAGTAATGTAATACTCTTGCTAAATCCACAGCATCATGAAAAAAAAAAAAAAAAAAAAAAAAAAAAAAGCTCCTGTCCCTGCTCGGCTATTTTGCGTTAACAGTTTGATTTTCACTTCCCCCATCTATTAACAGCAATGACTGTTCTGTGAGGATGTGCTGCCTTCATTAGCCAGATTGCAGCAATAGGAGAGGACCCCACACATTCGGTGTCCATTGTGCTCGGTGCTAAATGGCCTGTTAAGGGTTTGTTATCCCCGTGGATCTTGCAGCAATGCTCTTCACCTGTGCTGACTTTTAAGTAACCCATGGCATTCAGATAGCATTGAATTTTGCTCCCTATCCCAAGTTTCAGTATCTTTCTCATTTTCTGCAACTATGAGTGCAGTGAAAGGCTTCTGGTACAGTATTTAAATAGACTGTTAGGTGGGATGTGAGAAGTATTCTCCTAATGTACAGATGAGAAACTGAGGCACAGAGAGACTGAAGGGTTTTCTCCATGACTGACCTACACCTGGAGTCTAAGACAGGAGCAGGAGCAGGGACCATGTGCTCCTTGGTTAGAACACCAAATTCATCCTGGGAAATCAATACTCAGTTCCCATCCCTCCTGCTGCCTCCTGGGTGGCATTGGCAGAGGTGGGTAGGGCAGAATTTGTCTCGCCCCAGAGGTATTACCCTCATCTGGTGCTTCTGTGGCTGGACAAGGAGATGATGGGATGGGATGCCTGATTTTAGGGCAGCCACACATCTGTGAGCCCATCTCAGCGTACACTGGGATGACAGCACTTCTCTCCTGGATGGATGTGAGCCTCTGAGACTGCAGGGATATTCCCACCTCCTGTCTGCATGAGGGAGAAGGTGGGGCTAGGAGAACTGGTCACTCTGCAGCCAGAGGTAGCGTTGTGGGACTTGCTCCCCAGTTGCAGAGCAAATAACCATAATTAAATCAGGGATAAGCTGGCAGGGAAGAACCAGCTGAAGGTTACAGGGAAAGCAAGCAACAAAACCTGGCTGAAGCAAATTAAGCATGGTTATAGCCTCCATTCACCTGCTTTAGCTGCTTAACTTGTGTTACTCCAAGTTAATCTTGAGAAGTTAGGTTGATGTTGAGCTGTCTGATGCTGAAGGTCCTCTGCAGAAACATTTGCAAGAGTTTCAGTTCTGCCCAGATAAGTGACCAGAGTGGCAGCCTCGACCCTTCACCTGTAACGTTTGCACAGAATTAGGATTGCGTATGGGTGCAAGCAGCAGAGGTAGGGCAAGGTGAGCTCATGCTTCCAAAATGACACCAGAAACCTCGCGAGTGAGTTAATCCTGTCCCGATGGAGCAGCTGGAGCTTTGTGCATTCCCTGCTGCGGGATGAAAGACAATACATTTATGGTGCATTAAGGTATTACTGTAACAGCGTTAGCGCTGAAAGGTTTCTGATCCTTAGAAATAAAGAATAGCAGATTTGTCCCAGATTTATCAATGGAGGCAGGGCTCCCATTCAGACATGAGGGAGGGCAGAGCTCTCCAGCATGTGCAGGCAGCAAGGCTGGAGGATGCACAGCCCTGTGTGGGGCTGGCAGGGGACAAGGCAGGGGGTGGTGGGAAAAGGACAAGCCCAAAAGGCTGCTTGAGATGGGCTTCAGCACGGTTTCAAGGCAGGGAACCCATGCCTGGGACCAGCTGGGGGTTGGGATAAAGGTCCAGAGGCATTCTGTGGTAGGGGAAGGGTCTGGAGGGGTTCCCCCATGGGATGGTCTGGTTGTGGAGAGGCGAAGCTGTGTGTCCCCTCTGCTTGGAAATCCACCCTGAGAAGGCCATTGAAGGAAGATGAGAGTGATGTTTGTTCTGCTGCTTTGTAGAAACTGCAGCTGATGTTACAGGTCAGCCTGTAGATCATTGCACAGGGGAATTTCCTAAATGGCCATTAGGAATAAAATTGAATTTGTTGAGTCCAGATGCAGCAGAAGAATTGGATGAAAAAGCAGAGAGGAACTCGCAGGGGGAGGATGTGGACATCTAGCATTAAACAGAAAAGCCACAGCCTCAAGGAGTGTGTTTGATGCTGCACTTTGCAGGAAAGCACTGGAGAGACCGCAGAGATGTCCCTTCCCCTCGCTTTTGTCAGCACTGGTTGTCCTGGACCCAAACTGACCCCATGCCTCTGCAACCGTGCTCAAATCTCCTGGTTTGGGACACAAACTGGGCTGCTTGACCAATTGTGGGCTTGGTGCGGTGCCTTGTGTGCAAAACCCATGCCTGCAGGGGACGCCTGCAGGGCTGGCGGTGATGCCCCTCCAGCCACTCTTCCTGCAGTGAGCTGTTGGCCTGGCAGAGCTTAATTAGATTTGATAGGATTAGATGGAAGCAGTGGAGGAATAAACAGGGCCAGGAGGCCATGCAGTGCCTGTGGCTGCCAGGCTGGAGCCCCCACCGAAATCCTTTGAACCTGGCAATGCTGGACCAATGCTGCCTGGAGCTGAGGGGTTAATGTCTGCTGTGCTGCAGCTGATGGGGGACAGATCATTCCTCCTCCTGGTTCTAAGGGAAGGGCTTTTCCTAGCAGCAACCCAGACGTATGTGGCTCTCTCGATAGGGCTGGCACTGATGTCCAGAGTTTATCCCCGACTGAGATCCAGAGAAAACTGTTGCAATTATGGAAGTTACACCGTGTTGCCTCAAGCCTTTTGTCATCAATAAATGTTTATGGGGTAAAGCAGCCTTGTTTGTTTGCTTTAGACCAGATGACAGAGATTTATTGGCAGAAATCCTAGCAGAGGAAAGAGATGAGCCAGACAAGTCTTTAAGTGCTGCACACATGTATGCAGCGTGCAGACAATGGTTGTTGCATGATCATGAAACCTGCAGAAAACAGAGCCTAGATCTTAGACGCAAATGGTTGTTTCCAGGAATTTTTTCTCAGCCAACAAGCAGCAATGGCACTTCAAGGGTTAAAGATGCTCCGGGGCTCGGCTTCCTGCTCTGTCCCATGTGGGCTGGGTGGGAGATGCTGTGAGTTGGAATGGGTGGATGCTTTGCTGGGAGTGTGTTGCTGATAAGCACTATTACTTGCCATAGGAACGATGGGGGAGCAGGACTGGACTGTTGCCCCCCCGCCCCATCCTGGGAGATGTACAGCCATGAGCAAAACACGACTCAGGAAAGGGGCTTAAAGCCAAGGATGGAAGTGGCAACAAGGAACACGTGTCTGAGTGCAGGGCAAGGTGACATGGCCTGGAGATGAGTGTCCCTGCGTGTGACCATCTTCAAACAGCCATGCTGAGCGGCTGCCCTGCTGCTGGTGTGAAAAGTGCGCTGCGACTTTGCTGGTGTTGGAAGACCGGCTGTTGTGGTCACATGCTACATCCAGGACCATCCTGCTGGCTGGACACCTCGCTGAGGCTAATTCTGCTGGTGTACATCTCCAATTGCTTGTGGCAAAGGGGTTTTACCCCCTGTCAGATATGTCAGCAAACAGAGGAAGGCGGGCTGGGCTTGCTCAGATCTGTTCCCATTTACAGTATGGACTCGGCTCCTACAGCAATATTTATTGCTGTTTTCCCCCATGGGTTTGTATATTTTGTACAGCTTGTTTCTAGTTTAAAGTATAAATAAGTTTGATCTTTTCATCTGTTTTTCCCCCTACCTTCTGGAGGCTGTGCTAGTTATAAATAACCATGGCGAGGAGCTGAAGCAGGGCTGGTGGCAGAGTTTTCGCCTCCTCCGTGGCAGGGCTGTCAGGGCAGCTTGGGAGCGGCGGCGTGGTTGCCCTGCGTGCACATTGCCGGCCTGCGCAGTCACGAGAACTCCCTGAGTTCCTGGAGCCCTGCTCGGCACGTGGCCGGGGTGGAAGCCCTTCTGGAGAGCAATCAATAGGGCTTGGGAAAATGGGGACCCATGGAGCGGGAGCAGGGTGCAGGGGCCGGAGGTTGGCCCTGGGTGCAAATGTTGTGGGGATGCTGCATTTGCCAGCATTGGGCTTCTGCAGAGGAGGCTTCCTCCTTAAAAAAATCCCATTCAATCAAAACTGAAGTATTTGCCTAAGAAGATCAATTGAAGGGAGAAAAAAAATGGAAAGCCTTTCAGCTTTCTTGCAGGAAAGTCTGAAATGCAGACTGGGGGTTCAGAGGGAAACTGCCTTTGTCAAGGGCTGACTCAGCTTCACTTCTCTGTTGATTTTGCTGTGGGGATGCACATGCACAAGTGTGCACATGCATACAGGCATGCACATAGGCATGCAAGCACGTATGTGTGCACATGTATGCACATGTGCATGCACACACATGCACACACATGCACATCCACACGCACGCATCCACACATGTGCACATGCATCCACGCGGACACACACCTTCACACAGACACACACATGCACGCACACATGCGCACACGCACCCGCCCCCCACTCTGCCCTGCGGGCCCCCAGCCCGGCACAGGCGCTGCAGCCCCAGCCTTCTTTCCGTTCCCCCCAGCCCCGCTGCTGCAAGCGGGGCCGGGAGGCGGCGGGCAGAGCCCG
>VXAL01002270.1:205876-236338 GCA_013399475.1 Chauna torquata | reverse complement strand
CCCCCCTTTCCCCTTCCGCCCCACACCTTTATGGACGAGCGCCGGAGCCTGCTCCGCTCTCCCGCTGCCTCCTCCGCCGGCCGGCCCCCGAGCAGCAGCCACCACAACCTGGGCTACACCGAGCAGCCGCCCCCCGCCGCCCCCCAGCCCCACGAGGAGGAAGAGGGCGAGGAGGCGGAGAAAGGCAGCATGACCGTGGTGGGGGGCAGTGGCGGAGACCCCTTGCTGGAGGAGCCGCAGCACCCGCACCCCTTGCTGGCGGGGGACCGCTACGAGCACCCCCCACCGCCAGCCGCCGGCCCCACTGGTCACCCCGTGGGCAGCGGGGAGCACGAGTGCTGCGAGCGGGTGGTGATCAACATCTCGGGGCTGCGGTTCGAGACCCAGCTGAAGACGCTGGCGCAGTTCCCCGAGACGCTGCTGGGGGACCCCCGCAAGAGGATGCGCTACTTCGACCCCCTCCGCAACGAGTATTTCTTCGACCGCAACCGGCCCAGCTTCGACGCCATCCTCTATTACTACCAGTCGGGTGGGCGCATCCGGCGGCCTGTCAACGTCCCCATCGACATCTTCTCCGAGGAGATTCGCTTCTACCAGCTGGGGGAGGAGGCCATGGAGAAGTTCCGGGAAGACGAGGGCTTCATTCGGGAGGAGCAACGGCCGCTCCCTGACAAGGAGTTTCAGCGCCAGGTGTGGCTGCTCTTTGAGTACCCCGAGAGCTCTGGGCCAGCCCGAGGCATTGCTATCGTCTCTGTCCTGGTCATCCTCATCTCTATTGTCATCTTCTGTCTGGAGACCCTGCCTGAATTCAGGGATGACCACGACTATGAGGGAACTGCGGGGACCTTTGGGACAGGCGGTGGCCCTCTCCCGCCTGACGTCTTCACCAATTCCTCGTCCTCGGCCACTTCCATGGTGTCATCCTTCACTGACCCTTTCTTTGTGGTGGAAACTTTGTGCATCATCTGGTTCTCCTTCGAGCTGCTGGTCCGCTTCTTTGCCTGCCCCAGCAAAGCCACCTTCTCCAAGAACATCATGAACATCATTGACATTGTGGCCATCATTCCCTACTTCATCACACTGGGCACCGAGCTGGCAGAGAGGCAAGGCAATGGCCAGCAAGCCATGTCCTTGGCCATCCTCCGAGTCATCCGGCTGGTCAGGGTCTTCCGCATCTTCAAGCTCTCCCGGCACTCCAAGGGGCTGCAGATCCTGGGGCAGACCCTCAAGGCCAGCATGCGGGAGCTGGGCTTGCTCATCTTCTTCCTCTTTATTGGCGTCATCCTCTTCTCCAGTGCCGTCTACTTCGCAGAAGCCGATGACCCCAGTTCAGGTTTCAGTAGCATCCCCGATGCCTTCTGGTGGGCGGTGGTGACCATGACCACAGTGGGCTACGGCGACATGCACCCCATCACCATTGGGGGCAAGATCGTGGGGTCTCTGTGTGCTATCGCGGGGGTGCTAACCATCGCTCTGCCCGTGCCCGTGATAGTCTCCAATTTCAACTATTTCTACCACCGGGAGACAGAAGGCGAGGAGCAAGCCCAGTACATGCACGTCGGGAGCTGCCAGCACCTCTCGTCTACCGAGGAGATGAGGAAGGCGCGCAGCAATTCCACCCTCAGCAAGTCCGAGTACATGGTGATAGAGGAGGGAGGAATAAACCACAGTGCATTCAAACAGGCTGCCTTTAAGACAGGCAACTGCACAACCACAAACAATCCCAACTGTGTGAACATCAAAAAGATCTTTACGGATGTTTAAAAAAACAAAACGGCAGCAAAATCTGAGGATGTGGTAAAAAATAATAATAATGCAAAGTGACTGTGTACTTGGTGTTGTGTGGAACATGCACCATCGTCGGTCTGTGTGTGCCCTTGATTTTATACGTTTATTTTTTTAGATCTTTCCTTTCTAAAGATCTGAAAGGGATTTAAAATTCTCTGAAGAAAAGAGGATGGCTAGCAGGTAAAGAGAAGGAAGATGAAGACAAAACACACTCACCGCTGAAACAGGTGTTTGTTCTGCAACGTGTTGCAGGGCTACTTTTGTTTTCTTGCTTTTGGGGACATCTCGCTTTGCTCTTGATTTTTTTCCCCCCTTCCCTACAGGCAGTGTGGAGCCGATTTCCCTTCCATCACATAAGCTCACTTGTTGGATTAAGAGCCCTGGATTGGGTGGGGAGACGAGGAAAACATGTTGCAGAGCACACTGGAAGGGGGCTGGGAGGAAAAAACCATTTAATTTTGCAGTCTCTGTTACCACATTGTTAAATGGTGCTTAATATTGAAACATGTGGTGTGCCATTACGGGCACATCACAGATTCCCTTTTCTCCCCCATTAGATCATTTATGGAATTCTAATCTGGTCAGAGACCAAGTGCAATCAGTTCTGACTTAAAAANAAAAAAAAAAAAAAAAAAAAGCCTTCATTTTTCTATCCTTAATTCCCTTCCTCTGCAGCCCTATGGCATTATTTCATCCAGCGTAAAATTTGTGGCCATGCAGCAGGTCTGTGTGTGGGGGGGGGAGGCAAAAGGCAAAACTGAATGGTTTCAGTGCATGGGGAGCGATGCTGGTGAGGACCAGGGGATGCTGGCTCTGCAATGGGCTCCTTGCTGTGGCTGTGCAGCCTCAGACCCACCAAGCTGGAGACAAAGGGATATTTCCACCTTTTTGGAATGCATTTGGGAAAGATGCAGCTGCTTATCGCAAGAAGATTAAAGTGGCAAACACGCCTTCCAGCGGAAGTCACTAATTTGGACTGAGGTGATGCAGTTGCCATGGCAACCCTGGTTTCCTGGGAAACCCCAAAAGGTTGTCATGGCATCCCTTCTCCCATCCCCCTTGGTCCTCGCTGTTCCCACAAAAACCCTTCCAGATGGTTCCAGCCCCACCATCCCGCAGGACACCGTGGCTCTGCACCGCGCAGGGACCCTGCCCCTGCATCCCCATTCTGGTGCTGCACCCTGTCCTGCACTGTGTGCCCCCGAACCAAACACCCACCCATAGGCAATAAGCACACCCCAAAACTCCCCTCTTCCTCACAGAGGACTTCACACCTTGGCGGTGAAATCTGGGAACCGAGCCTCATCCTGCAAACATGAGCAGCCTCTCGGATGTCATGACAGTGGCACTGCATCGCAGAGAAAGAACCGCGCTCACCCCACTCTGCGTGAAACTCCAAGGCTTCCCCAAAGCATCCTCCAAGGGCAAAAATGGCCCTGAGCAGCCAGCGGAAAAGCTCGGCTGGGAAAGTGTGGCAGCATTTGGAAACAAGAGGGACAAATGCAGATCTAGAAAGAGCAGGATTGAAAAGTAACCCAAACCCCTCCGGGGAAAACGCCTCTTTCATCTTTCCGTGCACACCAGGGGCTGCAGGACATCTGACGGGATCAGGTGAGCTTTGCACGGGGAAGAGATGTTTTGCATTGTAAGGCAACATTGCTTTTTGGAATAAACCTCGTGTTTTCCACTGCTTGGTTTTGTTTTCCAACTTCCCCTGCTGCCCTCATGTATTTTTGTGCACGTTAGGTGAAATGGAATAGCATCCTATGGCTCCTCTGATTATATTTGCTTTTCACTTTTGCTTTTTCAGTGCTGCACAGCGAGCTCCAGGCAGGCAGGTGCTAGAGGAAAGCTGTGCTGCTTTTATGCAGGGGGATTTCTCCGGTTCTATGCAAAAAGAGTTATTTGTAGCATTTTGGTGCTTCCGGCTGGTTCCTGTGGCGAGAGCAGGCTGATGAGGCTGGCAGGGCACAGGGCCTGGCATGGCTTCGAGCGCCTGGTCCCCAGCTGTGCTCTGTTCCACCCGGTTTTGGGTTGAGAGCAAAGAGATTCCTTGCAGGCAGTGAAGTGCATGGGAATGCCAGCAAATGCCTCCTTCAACAAAGAGCAATTTGACCCCAACCTGTGCAAGTCACACATTTTCCAAGGGTGTGGAAAGGAGGATTTGTTTTGAGAGACACCAGCCATGCCAAAATTGAAGTTTAGCGGGGAATTTACCCAGACTTTACAAGGATTGGGATGGTTTGTAACACGTAGCACTCTCCCTTAGCCCCAGTATCTTGACCAGTTAATAAAACCTTAATAACCAAGGAAAACATCAGAGCAGCTTCTTAACTAATGGTATGTGACAGCTTTATTGGAGCTGCAGTAGTCTTCCCCAGCTGAGGATCTGCTCAAATGATCTTTATTAGGGTGATGCGCCACAGCATCATGGGAGGTGACAGTCCTGGCATCCCTCATCCTGACAGCTTCCCAGGGAGCTCCGATGAGCCTAGGGCTTGCTGGAATACCCCCAATTACCTTTTCCCCAGGCTGCTGGCAGTCTGAGATGTCATTTCAGGCTATGAGGTCTCACTTTTTATTGTTATTAAAGCACTTCTGCATGCTTGTTCCTAAAAGGAGGGTTTGAGTTTAAAAGCAGTGGAAGCACTTCCCCTCAGGAGAGCTTGCTGATGAGTTTTGTTTCTGCATTTTTGCTGTGGCAGCTGCAGGGATGGCACCCGTCATAGAAACCACATGTTTGCCTGGAACTGGCAGCATACAATTTTCAGTTTCTGTGCCATCTAAAATAAACAGAAACCTTGCCAGTTGTTAGTTTGCTTTCCTGACTACTCCCTGCCTTACTTTGTGGGGACAAAATAGCATAAAACAAATTTTATTGACAGTAAAAGATGCTTTATCAGAGAGATAGGAAGGAAGCCACTTCATCCGCTGTAGTTCACAGAATCACAGAATCATCTAGGTTGGAAAAGACCTCTGAGATCATTGAGAGTTGTTCAAGCACTGAATGGCATTGCTGAAAAATGTCAAAGCACTGCTGCTCTGTCTGTAAGATATGCACAAAAATTGGAGAGGTAGTAGCAAGCAGAAGAATGAGGATGTCCCTGCTATGCTCTGCCCCATTTCTGTCTGCTCCTTCCCTCTGTGCTGTCAGTGTCTCGCTGGGTACCGTACGGTGAGAGAAATGCTTCGTGCTGTTGCACGGTCTGACAGCTCCTCCGAAAGCGGCTGCCGAGTGCATCCTGCCAGGAATTGGAAAGAGCGCTGCAAGACTGCTCCCTTCACAGCCAGCTGGCTATTGAACTTCCTTTGCTGTCTTGCAATGCGCCTTCCCTTTGGTTTCAGGGCTGTTTTAACCGTTGCTTGGGAGTCAACGGTGAGCCCAGCCTTTGCAGACTGTGAAGGGAGCAAATTTGTCTGGCCATGAAGCCTTATCGAGGCAAGGCACAGGGCTTGCCTTGGGTGCAGCTCACTGCACTGAAGGGAGAGAAGTCATTACCCAGTGCTTCTGGCTGATGTCTAGGGTAGCATAGGGTCCCTCCCTCCCCAGAGGCTTTTTGGTTCTGGATGCCACCCGGGAACAGGGACAACATTGCCTTTGGCACAAGGGGACACCAGGGGACATGCAACAACCCCCAACTTGGCCCCTCTGCTTGGCACTTAGATGCTCTCACCTTTTTCTCCTGCTTATTTACCCTTTCTTGTGTGTTGCCAGGCCTGCATTCTTCTAAAAAGGTTCTGTTGCTCTCCAGCGCAATAGATGCCCTTCAGGTGCTAGAGGAGCGAGGACAGGATCTGTCCCACCCAGAGTGTGGACACAGAGGAGGGCTGGGGGATATCTCTTTCCTGCAGGAGGGTCAGGTTTCTTTCCAGGCTATTGTTGCTGCTCCATCACTTGACAAAGGGACAAAAGAAGCTGGTTTTTGTTTGTCATCCCTAGTTTATGGATTGTTTAGCGGGGAGGAAGGGCAGACCAGCGGCTTCCCCAGCAGAAGGGAAGGAGCCATTAGGAGCTCATCTGCTGCCAAGGGGGTCTCTCCTGGCAGAGCAGGGCAACGTCTCTTGTGGCAGTTTGTGTGTGTGGATAGCACTCTGCATGAAATCTGTTTGATTGTGTAGTTTGGAGCCCTCTTCCTGCCAAGCTTTTAAAATATGCATGTCTAGTTGAGAGCACATGGAAGCTCCCATCCCAGCCTGGTGCAAGTCACTGCCTTTTTCCTTTTTTAAGTGCTTTTACAAGTGATCTCTGGGCAGGCTGCAAACCTGCAAGTGAAAGCAGACAAATAGGATTTAACCATGGAGCATTCTACCCTTAGGTCTCATGCGCTGTGTGTATTCAGAAGGAGAGTTCAGTCTGCAGTGCACACCTGCATCCTCATGCCAAGGCAGTCGCATGGGCGATGGATACAGGGAAATAGGGGTTTTGTAGATGTTATAGGATGCCATGGGTAGGGCAATGTCCTATAAATTCTTTCGCTGCCATGGAGATGGTACAGCTCTTCTGTATCCTTCCCCGCTGTGGGTCTGCACCTGTAGTCCGAACAGGGTGCGTAGCTCTCCGGTGCATGGCTTTGGGCAGTGTGGTGTAGCTGGGGGATATGCTCAGGACAGGATGCTGCTGCATTCCTCTTCCCCCTGGCGCAGTTTGCTTGGCTGGGGCTGCACTGACACAGCACTCACTGCAGGTGGCCAGCCCCATGGGTGCTGCACCGAGGTTGCAGGGTGGCCTGAGCCCTCACCAGCATCAACGTGAGGAACCAGATGTTGAGTGGCGAGGCGATGAGCGTCTGCGATGGGATGCTTTCCTTGGAAACCGCACGGCTGGGGCTGCAGCCATTACCACTCTGGCGGGGACGTTTGCATGCAGGTGTCCCCTGGTGCCGGGAATCACTCCGTTGGCAATGGGGGTTTTTTACCTTTATTTGGGTGGGTGGTGATTTAGGGCTCTCTTAGGGCACAAATAGGACTGGCATGGAGCTCTGATGCACAACAGAGCCATTGCACAGCATGGGGCAAATTTGCTCCTGGGGGGAGCACTGCAGAGCAGCCCCAGCAACGGCTCTGCAGCTCCTGGCTCTGCCCCAGCTGAAGCCGCTGTGGCCAGCTCCTGTGCTGAGCGCTCCCAGCTCTGCTGTGACCAAGCCCTGGACACAATCAAGACCTTTTACTCCTGTACTTGGCTTCCTGAGCAGGAAAATGAGTAATGGTGCCTCCATCAATGCGATATTCATTCCACCTAACGGGATGAGTGTTTGCTGCTCTGTGCTTGGAAGGTGTCAGGGCTGCTGCGCTCCTGCTGTTTGTCACCAGGAGAAAGCAAATTGCATTTTTTGCTCATAAGAACAGTCCTCAGTGCAGAAGAGGATGGGTGTGGGGTCCCACACCGCCCTTTCAGCTGGAGTCGTCTTATCACTGCTACTAGCAAAACTCAACCAAAAATGCTCTGAGAGAATCCCCTGTGAACCCCTGCTTACCTTTCACTCCGTGAACAAGGCACTGCTTTTTGAGACCCATGAATTCCAGGGATCCATCCATGTCTCATTGCTCACAGAGCCTGAGTTTTCAGCACTGAGGGTGCTCTGCAGCAGGCTAGGGAAACCTTCATCCATGAACATCCCTGCAGGGCACCATCAGTTTTCTCCTTTTTATGAACCAGGACGTGCTCCAGTAAATTAAAACCTGTCTCCTATCTTGTTCAGCTTGTCACTCTGGTTGGGAGCACCTAAAATACTTCCCAATGGCTGCTCTTCACCAACTCATAACAGGAATAATCTTTGCCCAGCCGTGCTGGCAAATATGCAGACCCTAGGGTAAGTGATGCAATCGGCAGTATGTGCTGCTGGGTTTGTTCAGAAATAATTCATTTCCTTGCAACATGTAATTCAGATGCTTTTCTGAGCACAGCTAAGCTCTGTCATGTCTGTTGCTCTTCCACATTTGTTGTACTTAATTTTTAGCATCTTTACACATACTGTGTGGGAAGACTTGGTTCGGATGTGTGGCTCGCACAACTACATCAGCCACTGGCTATCTCTGCTCTTGCTGTCAAGGAAGCAGAGTACATTTGGCTTTAGTTTGATGCTGACCAGCACCAGCTGTTTTGTTTGCTTCTTCCATAGTGGATAGATATGGAAAATCCTTTCAGGTTGTGTCATGGTTCGATCAGCGGCAGCAGCACTGAAGGCTCCAGCGGGGTAGCAGGGTTCCTGCAGCAGCACATTTGCTCAGGGGTCTTGCTCTCATGAGCACCCAAAGGCTGCAGTGGAGCATGGAAAGGATGAATACACGCTTTGCAAAGCATTTTTGCATTTACAGAAAGATGTGTTTGCTGTTTGGCTGGGTGGTAAAAAAAAAAAGAGCTGAGTGCACTGCAGTGTGATGGGTGATGCTGTGCAGTTTTGCAGTTAGTCCATGAAAATGGGCTTCACTGCGCTGCAGACCTGGAGGATGCATGAAGCCTGGGCTATGTTTGCTCCTGGCCTGCTGGATGGCTTTGGGCAGGTCAGGTCCCCTGGCCTCAGTTTCCCTTATCTGTAAAACGACACTGAGTGACTTCATTAAATATTTGGCAATGCAGCAGTGAAGCATGCTGTGGAAGGAAGAGGCAGTTTTAAAACAGAGCAAGAAGTAAGGAATCGCCCAAAGGCTTTATGGGTTTCAGCTTTCTTGAAGCTTGCAGACCATGCAGATCCCCAGAAACTCATAAACGACGGTGATTTCCCCCAGCTGGAGCAAAGCCCAGTTTTTCACCAGGCTTCACAGGGATGCCAGCTCTGCCCTATGGCTCCCCTTCCCATTTCTTTTGGTTTCTTCACTCTGCATCTTTGCACTTCCATTTCCATCTTTATGCCCCATTTCTTCTGAAATCTCTATGCATTTGTAGTCAAAATTCTCCTCCCTCCTTACTGGTCTCTGCAGCCACTTCACAGCTCGGTAATGATTTGGACCTTTCACAGCAGGACAAAAACCGGACACCAGGACTTTGGACTTAACATGAACCTGCCTGCTGCAAATTCAAGCTTGGATGTTCATCTCCTGGGGTTGTCTCAATGCGACCAGGCCTTTCAGCAATGTCTCTCTCATCCTGCTTGCAAAATGTGATGATCTGGGAAAGTGAAGCATGCGCAAGAAGCGAAAAGTTATCACAGCTTGAGTTCAGCTGGTTTGTGAAATGTCCTGCAAATTGGCTTTATTGCTCCATGTTCTTAACCAAGATGTCATGCAGCTCCCTTGCAGGAGAATATTACAATAGCACTTACCTTTATCAGCCATTCTTGGAGCTCAGTAAGAAGAGCTATCAAGTTAATGTGATAAGATCTGTTTTCCCCAAACCTGCATTTATTGTTACCAATTATATCCTTCACTTTAATTCTATATTAATAGTCTCAGTCATTCCAGCATGTCATCTGGGATCAAAGAAAGATGGACAGACCTGTCCTTTTGCAGGTCACTCTGTTTACCCCTCAAAAAGTTGGCCCAACAGGAGCTGTTTTCCAGTCCTGGATTTCCCCCAGGACCAAGACTCAAGAAATACTCAATGAGAGCAGTCTCGCAAGCTGCTTTGTCAGCTCCGGCCTCTTGGATACAAGTTATTTGGCTTCACCTTTTGAAAAATATGTAGTTTCTGTGGCTGCTGTTTAATATCCTCTGTTTCTGTTGGAGTGCGGAGGATTTCATCACCCCCATATGCTAGGAATACATCTGGATCCCTTCAGGAGCCAGAGCAGCACCATCTACTGAATGCTCCTGACTTCTCACTCCCACCACTCCTCTTGCTAAATTTGGTGAAATAACATCATCCTTAGGCTGAGGATTTGGGATTTCTGTCTACAAGAGCAGAGATACATCCCAGAAAGGCACCAGGGTACACAAAAGTGCTGGATTGGGCTGGGTTGTGAAAGCTGGGCTCTGCCTGCATTTGTGTCCCTTGCTCTCCATCCTGGTTCAGCTTGTCATATGCTGACGTTTCTGTCTTGGCTCTCGGGAAGCACCTGGTGAGACAGCTCCTGCCTCAGGAGCTTCGCTCAGCTGCGGCCCTTGGCACTCAGCACGCGCCTGGAGCATGCCCTGGCGTATTTAACGCTGGCTGTGCAGAGCCCATGCTCTGCCATCCCCTCTTCAGCCAAATGAAGGGTACCTCCTAAGCCGCAGCCGTGCCAGCTGAGCACTCGGAGGAGGTTACGGTTGTGTAATACTCCAGCCATGCTGGGGGATCCCAGCGACTTTACCACGGATCCTCAGGAAAGCAGGAGCGCTTCCCTGCTGACAGGTGGAAGAGATCTGTAATCCCCCTGCACTGCCCAGGCCGATAAAGCCCAAACCCCAGTTAGTGTTCAGCACATGACTCGTCCTTCTGGCAAGGCAGGATAAGCAGGTGCTTGGGCAGCCGCCTGCCCTGAGACCCTTGCAAGGAGCTCTAAGCCCTGCTGGGAGCTTGCTTACCCAAGTGCTGTGCTGCTTTGCAAGGACATCTTTGCTTCTTGTGGGAAATCCTGCCTCCCTCTTTCCTCTCCCTGCTCTCGTCGCCCCCACAACATCCAAAGAGCAGATCTGGCATGGATCCTGTCCTGCCTTGCCTATCTCCAGCCTGCCTCTTCCGTGGAGAAAGCAGGCTCATTTTGGGGAAGGACTTGGTGGCTGAACTGGGACCAGTGGGTCTGGGTTCGTTAGCACTCAGCTCTGACCCATTAAGGCAGATCCTTCCCTGGCTGTGTCATCACCAGCTGCTAATGAAGCACTCGGCTCACGTAATCTGATTTGGTGGTAGTGCTCATCTTATTAGTGCACACCACACACTGGTTTTAATATAGTTAATGAACCTCTCTATACGAAGCTTTAGTAATTCCCACTTGAAAAATCACTGTGAAGGGGCCAAAACTTGGCAGCCATTCCATGCGTAATGCCTGCAGACCTGTGTCACCCTCCAAAAATGGGGGCTGTGCCCCATCCACCAGCGGGCAGAGCAATGCTCCCATTCCTGGGCTATGGACAGAAGGCAGAGGGTAAATTTTTGGAAAATGAGAGTGATGCAAGCAGTGGAATAAAGTTTTGATCTCAGGTTGGATCTTGGCAGGGCTTAGCCCACTGTTCGGGCACGAGATGACCCCCTGCTCTTGTGTCCCCCTTTGCTGCTCTCAACAAATCTGCATCAGATTTATAAGCTCAATCAGTTGCTTAATGCCATGTAAATCATATCAGGTTTTCACAAACGCAGCTTGATTAAGATAAAAACATGATGAGGAAAACCCACTTCGTGCTAATTACTCTGGATTGGATTTGGAACTTGCCATTAATGTGAGATAATAATTGGAATATGTTTAATGAATCTTTTTCTTGCTTTAGTTCTCTTTAGACTGTGTTGCATTTAGTCTGTTAAGCAATTTTAATTAGTGAATTTTCACTTTTCATTTGTGAGGAACGGGGATCTGAAGTTGTCCAAGGGGACTGATGTGCAAGACCTATTCCACTCTGCCTTGAAAAAATACGTGTTGCTTGTTTGCAAAGCCAGGCTGTGCATAAAAACTGTTATTTGCTCTGCCCAACAGATAACAGAAGTTTCAAATTTAACAGCTTCAGGACTGTGTTGAGGAATAAAACATCTCGAAGGAAATCACACACATCCCGGCCTCAGCTGATGGACAGTCCGTCCTCCTGCACCTCAACACGTTAAACCGCTTCCCATGTTATCCGTGTCTTCTAACAAGTGCATTATGTACAAGAGATCATCTTTTCAGCTGGAAGATTATTTTCAGATCATGTGCAATATGGTGAGACTAAACATAGCCAGGAAAAAGGCAGAGGGGATGTGGAAGTAATTTGGACATTATTTCAGGTTATTTTTTTTTTTAAACTCTTGAAAGATTAAGCAACCAGAAAGGAAATGTTAAGCAGAGCTGCTAATAAGCAGTCCAAATGTTTTGCTTGGGGGGGGAGGGAAATGGGGGAAATTCAGTTGCTCACAGTGCTCCCTTTCCAAAGTCACGGGCTGTTTTCAGCAATGGGAAGTGAATGAGTTCAGGTCTCTTTTACTGACTTTCCTGTATATGCTTTTTATAAGTAGGAATGTGCTGCACCAAAACTGTAATTTATTTTAAGTCCTCATAACGCACCAGGAAAGTCCCATCTCCACTGATGCTGAGGAAAATGGTGTCAGCCCATGAGTTGTGCCTTGCTTTCAGAAACTCAATGAAAAACCAAGGAAAGACAGTTTTCCAGGGCTGGAAAAGCTGAAAAAACCAGTCCTGACTTGTGCTCTGCTTCATTTCATGAGAGCTCATGCACCTGCCTCTAGTCTTACACGATACTTTGGTCCCAAGTGAATATTATAGTATTTTATTCCTAATACTATAATAAAAGGGAAATGCATCACTGCTCTGCCCACCACTGGTTTATTTTGCACACTGGTGTTTTTTGCTCTGCTGTCTTCCCCTGCGGGCTGCTCACTGTGAAGATGTCAAAACCAGGCTGTTTATAACCTCAGTGCAAACCCAGTGCAAAGGGATAAATGGTCTGCAAAGGCATAAAAGCAAACAGCAGAGCGGTAGATGCTCTCTCTCTTGCTTCTGGCTCCCCCTCATCCACCTCCCCAGCTTCATCAGTGCACTGCTGCCATCCTAACTTTGAGAATAAAACCTGTCCACAGCATGCTCCATCAGAGGAGCAGGGCAATACTTGCACAACACTGGATTTCTGGGCGAAACTGATGTTGGTGGGATTGAGCTGGGCACAGGAACCTCTGCATCTGCGTTGCAATAACTCACCGGGGATGGGAAGGGGATGCTTTTCTTGTAGCTGCTGTGAAAGCAAGTTGTTCATCAGGACTGGCCCAGGGGAAGTGAACTGGCTCACTCTGAAGTAGAAGATGCACAAGGGGAGGCAACAGGAGCCAAAATGGGAGCATGTGTGAAACAGACTCTTGAGTCCGTGCTGGCTTCGGGTTCACGCCCAGGGGCAGCCTCGAGGTCCCCGCTCATCCTGTACCCGCAGAGCAGAGCGAGGGCTGCTTTGCGTGGAGGGTGACAGCAAAACCCGGCTTTCCTGGGCTCCATCCACCAACGTGCTGGGAGCTGAGCTGTTCATCTGCATTTCAGACTAGATCCTGGGCATAGGATGGGAAACATCTACAGGAGATGTGTGGTTGCTCTGAGGCACAGCCCAAGTGAGGATGCATTTAAAAACAAACATCTACCTGGACAGTAGGCTCTGAAGGGGAAAGCTCAGGGGGGAACATCGATGGCAAACCAACCAGCTGTCTGCACCACAAGCCTTCTTGCAGCAGAGCTTTGAAGACGGACAAAGCCCAGGTGGGCATCTGAGCTGTCCTCTGGGGCTGGGAAGGCTCTGGACTTCTCTGTACTTCAGCAGCAGAAGTCATCATCGTTTCTGGCTAAGCCCCACATGCAAGCTTCAGCCAAAATTAGAACTGAGAAATTCCCTCCGCTGTGAGGAGATGATGTGGTTCTCAAAGGGAAGTGTTGACTTTGGTGAGGTCGCGTTTATTTATTAATTAAAAAAAAAAAAAAAAGGATAATTTTTTGGCTTGATTTCCTCCTCCTGTCACAGCACATGCACCCATGGCAGTGGTGGGGCCTCAGGAGCAAGGCTCCGGGCTCCCAAAGATAGAAGTCACGGAGGCTCTGCACAGGTGCAGGCTGGGGAAAATGGGCTGGGATGGCAAGAAAAGAAATGAAAGTGGAAAATCAGCAGTTTTAGTCAAAGCTGCGTTGCTCGCCTTGGGGAACTAAGAGCAAGAATGGATCTGGCCCTTAGTGGTACATTGCTTCTTGGGCTTGTTTGCATTTATTTCCAGCGTGGTAGAAACCCTGTGACCACTGCAGCTGTGGATGCGTTAGAAAGTGCTAGTGTGAGTGTACTGCTGCTGGTACCAGGTTCCACAGCGGCTTCTGCAGCAGGGTGTGCAGAGGGAGGTGGGCTGAGGGCTGAGATTGCGGCCAAAACCCTAGGAGCAGGTCTCTGAGCCCAAGAGATGAGCTGGGAGTGCCGGGGAATTGCGGCGGTGGAGCCCTCTGAGGTGTGAAATCCATCTGGTGGAAAAGCTCAAATCAAAGCTAATTGGAGCAGTGGCTCTCATTAACCTTGCTGTTCACTGTGTCCTGCTTGAAGGCCAGCTCTGTGGGGCTGGGGAGATGCAGCTCCTCCAAGGTCAACCCCACAAATTGCTCTGCTGGCAAATCCCTGAGGATCTGGCAATGCCCGTGGCACAGCCGCTCTGAGGATGGGCTTGCAGGGATGCTCACCTCGTGGCTGACTGTAACTTAATGTGGCACAGCCAAAGCCCCTGGGTTTCTCAGGTATCCCAGGCATCCACCCCTGCGTCCTGCAAAGAAGATCTGTGCCCCTTCCCCAGGCTGATCTGTGCTGCAGCTCCCCAGCACCAAAATTAATGCTTGGGCCACAGAAAGGTGTCTAGTGTTTGGGGGGTGAGGGCTGAGCCCATTTACATCACTGTGAACCCCAAACAACTTAGCAGTGTTCTTTTCCCACTGCTACGCACGGAACTGCCAGCAGGCTGGAGGTAGATGGGTCTGGGCTGTAAGGGACAATATCACATCCAAAACTGCTAAATAACTGCTAAAATTATTTGTTTGCAGTCCTCTCTGCAGCTTGAGGGGTTTGTAGCCTGCTCCTGAGGCTGCAAAGGAGATTGAATAAAAACTTTGGAAAATTCGAAAAGATCTTGACGTGCGAGCACCTTTTTGCCACGCTGGTGGGTTTGGGCTGCAAACAGGCACAGCACCATGGAAGGCCAGATCTGGCATCCCCCAGCAGATATCCCTGGGTCACCTGCAGGGCATCACCACCAGCCGAGGTTGCACACTGGCAGGAGGAGAGTTGATTTTCTGGACTTCACCACAGCCCCAGCTCTTGGGAAGCCCTGGTCCCAAAGGTGTTAAATTTAGTTTCTTTTGGAACATAAAATAGTAGCCCTTAAAAGGGGGGATAGAATGTATCAGTACAAAAGTTATTTTTATTTTTCACTGGTGTTACCAAGAGTTTTTTTATGGCATGTGTGCAAGTGTAACATGGTTATATCTTGTCTGTTTTCAATAGCTACTGTGCTAAAGCGTCTCTCTGTTACGGTTTGAAGCGTGCGCTTTGACGAGCAAAGTGATGGGAAGAGCAGAGCCCTTCGCCAGGCTGGGTTTGAGCCAGAGCTCCCAAAGCAGAGATGCTCTATGGGTGCCAGCCGCTCTGCTCCTTCCACCTAGCACCGAACCTGCCCGATGGACATCTCAAACAGATGGAAATTTGCCAAATTTCAACCTGTTCTTGATATTGTACATACTGGCTCTGGCAACAAAACCACCATTCAGTAAATGTGTGCTCCATGCTGTTGGATTTCTTTTGCTTGGTTGTTGAACCAGCTAATTGTTAATGTGCTTTCTCAAAATAAGTGAGAGTTTTACAGTCTTTAACTGTTGGTCCAGTATATTATCTGTGTTGCCACAACTTTGAATGGCCTTGTGTGTTTCAAAGATAACCATCGTATCAGGATAGCCATGTGGAAATGTCATTTTGAGGGGATGGCCAGATTTGGCAAGGGAAGACAAATGAAAAAAGTATCCAGTCTATTAAGAAACAAAGAAGAGAGTGATTTAATAATGGCTGACAGCAAGAGAAGATCCAAAAAAATAGTGTGTATTTATTCCCATAATCATCCAGCCACAGGCTGCTCATCTTTATTCATAGCCCTTCAAAGCTCTGCTCAGAGGCGCTGAGAATCCATGCATTGTACGTGCTCTTGAGACGCCGAACACATAGCCATTCCTCCTGCTGTCTGCAGCAAACGCTGCCCACCATCCTTTCTCCCTTTTGATTTTAGGGTGCTATTAAAGCGAATGAGATCTGTGCTGTGGGGCCCAACCTGGCAGATTTGCAGAGACGGGCACTGGGATGCTCTAGACAGCACTGGGAGGCACTGAGAGGGCACTGGGTGGCTCTGTCAAATTCCCAAGGACACTGGGAGCGTACTAGGGGGCTCTAGACAATACTGGTGGGCACAGGGATGGTACCAGGAGGCTGTAGGGCCGCATAAAGCCGCTAGGATGACGTTCACGTACACTGGACAAGGGATGTTGTAAGAAGTAGGCAAAATTACAAAGCAGAAGATCTCACAAAGCTGCTACAAGGGTGCTCGTGAACACTCAGGGGCACAGTGGATGGGGTGGGTCTCAGCAGCGCGGCTGGAGAGGGCTTTCAGAGATATGTACACAATGCTGTGAGGTTGCTCTGCTTGCCCCCTAGATTTGGGGAAAAAGTCAGGATTCCTGCGGCCATGTCCTGGCCTCCAGCCTCCCTCCACAGGTGCTGGTGAGAACACTGCACTATTAGCATCTCAGAAACTAGCCTTTGTGTACAGTTGGCTATAATTACACACACACATGCACGTTTTCTGAAACAGATGTTCAAGTACTGCTACCGCTACTGAATTCTTCTAAAATTAAGGAATTCTTGAGATAGAGTTTTTCTCCCCTAAAAAGCTTTGGGATCCAGCATGCTCCCCACTCTCTTGCTTTTCTTTCTGTTGCACATACTCATCTAGAAGGTTGTCCCTTGAGCTGAGATTAAAGCCAAGTAGTGGCTCTGGGTGAATTAAATTACACAGCTCTGTGATCCTGATGGTTTTGCCTGCCAGCCTCTGATGCAGGTAAATCACCTTTCTTTTTCATATTTTTTCTGCCCTCTCCAAGATGACATCATCAGTGCATCTTCAAAAGAAATGGCTTGAGATGCTGCTGTCCCCAGCTGTTGTTTTCCATAAGCATTGTTGTGACAACTGTGAGGCTAGGCTACTGATGACGTTTCAGATGGATCCTGCAATTTCTGAGGGTGATTTTGGAGCAGGACAACTTACCTGGCAGTAGGAAAGTCATTGAAATACCTGGACCTGCACATTGAACAGTATTAAGAGGAGAAGTAGCAATGCCAGGAAATTGCAGACCAGTGCCTGAAATGGGGCGGTTTTAGTAGTGCAAAATGACATGTTTGTTTGCTGCCATGCCCCTCTTGCTGCCATTAGTGTATGGGAATTGGACTTGGCCATTCAAGTCGTTCAGGACTTGCAGTGCCAGTAAAACAATGTCTAAAAATGTCATGTGCACCTAAGCTGATGTGTAGGGAGGAAAATTGCCTCTATTGCTGAGGGTGGGATAGTCCCACAGCTGAATTTAGCATCTTTCAAGGAGAAGGAGCTCTTAATTCATGACCTGAGGTCCCAAAACATTTCAAAAAGGGGACGCTGCAGCCTGACTGACCATTGAATTCCAACACAGGAGGAGGTCCTCATTTCTTAATTTCCCGTAATTTACTATGCAATTTATTTTCATGATTTCTTCCTGGGACTGAGATGGCTGGATATAATTTTGACTTTGCTTTCCCTTGTCAACATGCACGCCATTGGGCTGTGCTTGCTTTGGGTGGTACTGAAAAGTCTCCATGACTGCCTCAGCAGGAACACACATGGATATATTTGAACAGTGAAATATTGCCTTGTGAAATTCAGCGCATCAGGCTGAAAAAACAAGCAGCCTTCTCTGCAAGGAGGCTAAATCCTGAGTAATAAGGTGCCACAGAAACAATGCAATTTTAGACTGGAGATACAAAGTGCAGTCTTGTTGCTCTGATTTCTTTTTAATTTTAGTTTGGCCAGTGAGCTGTGTTTCACTTGTTTCAACTTGTTCTGTTGATACTGGTCTGATGCTAAAACCAGCCATTGCATCCCGTTGTCCTGGTGACCTCCACCGTGCTGTGGGCCTTGTGTTCAGTTACCAGTAAACACGAGTGATTTTTTTTTGGTTGTGTGATTTTTTTACCTGATGTTGAATTTATTTTTTTAATGTTTTTCATTAGAACTTAAAACTGTTATTTCATATGCAAAGTTCAATAAAATGGCTAAAATACGCCTTGGAGCATGGGGTCAGTGTCCTGCGTGCTGTAACAAGGAGGGGCTTGAAAATGAGATGGGGCAGAAGGGAGATGTTGGGGTTATAATGCACGGGGCAAGGATGAGGTTTGAGATACATCCCCTGGATGAACTCACCAGTCATTTTTCATGATGAAATAATCTGAAATTTACTGTGGTTCTCAGGAATAAAATTCACTGTGTTGGAGAAACAAAATCTTGAGGAAAAAATCAGCACATTTGCAACATCCTAACCAGCCTCCTGGAGAGCTGCACTCTCTTTTTAGACTGAAGTCGCTCTGGGCAAATCCTTGAAATTTTGATTTTAAATGTCACAAGAAGGGATGTTACTGGTGATGCTTTGAAAAAGCCAATGCAAGTGGAGGCACTGAACCATTTGTCCCGATCGCAGGAGGGGACCTCGAGAAATGAGGCTTGAAGCTCTTTTGAAAATGTTGCCTTTGGCTTTCTACCATGTCTTTGGGCTGCACCCAAAGGCAAATTTGGCCAAGTAATGTCAGAGCTTTTTTAGGTTAACAGTTGTCTTAAAAATATTGAAGACTGACAGTGGAATGGAAAAATAAATTACAATTTTACAAGCTGCATTTAATCTGCAGCAGCTGGGACCAGTCTCACTTCCGCACTGGGGCAATCTGTGAGCAATTAGAGACCGGTGGGGAGATGGCTTCCAGGAAAAGCAAAGACCTGGAGACTTTTCTGTTCCTTTTGCTTTTAAATCACCTGCCTCTGGTATTCACAGAAGCAATTTAAAAAGCAAGAGGGCACATTCCTGCTTTGGGGAAAACAGCTGGATATTGTAAAGCAAGCAGAGCCATGGCACAGCTGAAACCCCAGCTGAGATTTGGGATGGGCTACATGAAGACAGGTAAGGGTGGGAAAGGCTGAGCCTGGTTCAGGACCCAAATTGCTGGGGGGTCCTCTACATGATGAATTATCGAAGGTGGTGTTAAAATGGCTTGAATTGCAAATGCCAACCCTGCTGTGTTGTGTCCCACAACCCAAGCATCCCTGCAAGTGGGAGTTTATTTTACTGTGCTGCTAACTGAGCTGGAAGTGTGAGGGCTCCTGCAGCTGCTCAGGCTTTTATCCCGAGTGTTGGGTGATTTTGCAAATCCTATTCCTGAGAATGAAACACCAGCAGACCCCCTATGTGGCTTCAAGCTGAGGGTCAGGTCTGGGAATAGCGCAGCAGGCTTGGACTGGGAGAATTCAGCAATGAAGAAGAACCTTGAAGTCTTGAGTTTTACAAATCATCTTGTCTGACCCTGCCGGCCTCCCTGTCTGCTTGGAGCAGCACAGGGCTCTCCACTGGGACCTGAGCTCTGCCTTGCCTTGCCTGATGGCTCTGACTTCTGCATTTGTGCAGGGTCCTCAAAAAGCAGTGTTCAGCTTTTTGGTTTTGTGTGGTTTTGGCTTTCTTTGCTCTCCAGGTTTTCTGTCAGCACCGGGGCTGCTGGCGCACTGTGGGGGGATGAGCCGAGCTGATGAGCAAAATCACTTTGCACCAACATCAGTGCAATTATTTCCAAATTATCTCCTAGTGGCTATTCTGGGTGTGACCAAACCAGATCCCATCCAGAACTGGCAGCAGGAGGAGATTTAAAGCTAGAAGGAGGCAGCCTCCAGTTTGGGGATGCTCAGAGCACAGGAGGGGGTTTAGCAGCCCTCGGTGCTTCTCCCGCTGCCCTGACCTTGATTCGTTCCTTTCTGTGTCAGCTCCCCTGAGGGCTGTGGTGCTTCCAGCTGCCGGATTTGGTTGACATGCGGTTAACTGGGGTGGTGCTTAAGCAATTGTGAAAAACAGGATGTCTCAAAGGCTGAGAAGCAGAAGGTGGCATGGATATCATCAGCCCAAACAGCCCGAGAGGAAGGGCAGCACAGGGCCCGTGTCTGGCACATGCCACCTGGGTTTGCACGAAAAGCAGCACAAGGAACCTGCCACTGCACCTCTGATGGGCAGAGAGTGATGTGTCCTTACCCAAACCATCACAGGACCCAGGCATGAGCCTTGCATTGAGGCACACACCCAGGCTCCATGGGTTTTGCAGGGTTTCCAGCCTACACCACTGCCTGGTCTGACAAAATGTATGCAGAGCTGCAGAGGGTCTGGACATGGTCAGTGCTGACAGCCCATCTCCCCCAGGTCATATTTTCTTTACCAGCTTGGTTTTTGGAGCAGCCTGGAGGAGGGCAGAGGCCATAGGATGGGGCATGGTGTGACAACAGGATGGATGTCCCTGCTTCCTCTGCGGAGGTTATGCAGGGCAGCAGGTAAATGCCACTGCGGTAGTAACACCCCAAGGCAAGTTTGGCATGCAGGCCTGGGACCTGAAGGTCTGGCAGCTTCACCCTGGCTACCTCCAGCAGCTTTGCACACTGAAGCAATGTGGGCAACAACTCCTTCATGCCCTGCCTTTAAATCTGCTGCTTGGAAATTTGTCTGGGTGCCAATTACTTCTTCTGTTACAAAGAAATATCAGTTAATCATTCCCTGCTCACCATTGTTCAGGATTTTAATGACCTGTGTCATATCCTTCTTCTGCTCTCCCTTTCCCAGCTGGAGCATCCAGCTCTCCCAGCCATGACTTTTCCAGCATGCTGCAGTTTTCTGCAGGGTATTTCCTTTCTCTCCAAACCATGCCTTCCCAAGGACACTGCAGATTTGGCACATCGCTTCCTGTATTTTAAAGAGATGTTGATACCAGTCTATTCCAACTGGTGAGGCGTGGTTCCCTCCTGCAAGGGTCACTGGCCATCCCTTAGTCAGGTTTACCCATGGGATTGCTAAGGTTATCATTTCCCACATGGAACTATTTGCCATCTGGCCCTGGCCATTTTCTTGAGAGACTCCTGAATTTCTTCTACCAGTGCTTCAGCTTGAGGCAGCTTCTCAGACATCACCAGGCTCCCCCAACACCAAGGATGTAGGTAGTGTTTCTGTATTTTTAATGTAATTCAAGTGCAAAAGCAGAATTCACCTCCTGCTCACCCAGACAGATGTGATTGTGGACATCACATCAGCATGAATGAGGTCGTGGACAGAATGCAGATGCCAGCGAACGCAATGGCACAGCTCGGTTTGGGAGGAGGCAGCCCCTCAAGATTTCAATACACTCTGTGGCAGCGGTCTCAGATTGACCCCTTGTCCTGCGTGTCTCAGGGCAGCCTGTCTGGGCAGGCTTTGGGAAGGACCTATCTGGAAGCTCCTCCTGTCTTGTGCTCACGCCTTGATCCTGTGTGGAGGCCAGCGTCAGCGGATTGACTCCTCCTGTCCTCAAGAGATGCCGTTGACTCACTCAGAAGAGGACCCCACCAGTGGAGCAGTGTGGGCTGCAGATGCTCTTGGGACCTTTCTGCAGAACTGAAGCTTTTTCTTTACTTCCATGCCCCCAGAGGAATTAAGCACAAATCAAGGGAAATGCCAGGATCTGGGCCACAGACCCAAACCGAAGCAGCTTTTGCCCCAGCCATGCAGCTCCCATGGGTGCTTGGTGGCAGCCAGGGTGGGTATTGCTCATTCAGAAAAGTGCATGCTGAGAGCAGAGGGTGAGGAGGGGGAGCAGGGGAAGCCGTGGCTAAAAATAGCTATTTTGTAAAGAAGTGCATGAAAACCTCTTTGAAGAAATGAGGGGAGAGGGGGAGGGTTTCCATAGAAACGGGGAAGTCTGTCTCGTCCCAAAAGAGGGAGTGGGAGGGGAAGAAATAGTAAATACAGCAGCAGCAAGGTGATGGAAGAGGATGCTGCAACGCAGTGGTGCTCAAGGAAGGGGCAGCCAGTGGGGTCAGGCCGGGCTCTGCCACTGTCCCCTCAGGCCCAGCACCCTGCGTCCTCCTCGGCATCACTGCAGCTGTCACCTGCCCAAGCCACCTGTACGAACAGTGAGCCTGGAGCCGCTGGACTGACCGGGGATACGCTTGCAGGGCTAGATCCATGTCACTGCAATGGGGCATCTCCAGCCTCCCCTGGGAGCTGGGCAACAGTGATAAAATGACAAATTTCTACCTAATCTTCCTCTTTCTTCTAGGAATTTTCCATCTTGGCACAGCTGTTTCCAGGAGGGACCCTGTGGGGATGGAGCCACGCTGGTGGCAGGGACATGCAGGTCTTCGCTGGACATTGAGGGCAGCCGGTGGCTTGCGGTGATGTTGGGGACCAAGGTGGAGAGGGCTGGCATGGCGTGGGATTTGTCACAGCTCGCTATCTGGCACACTCCCCAGTTTGGCACGGCTCATGACCCATTGTGGCCCTCAGGATGGCACAGCCCACCATTTGGCACAGCCCAGCGTTTGGCACGGCTCATGACCCATTGGGGCCTACAGCTTGGCACAGCTCCTGGTTTGGCAAGGCTTACGGTCTGGCATGGCCGTAATTTGGCACAGCCCACAATTTGGCACAGCAGGGCTCTGTGCTGTGCCGTGCAGTGCCATCGTGTGGCTGAAGCTGCCACCCTGCCCACTCTGCCATCCTGCCCATGGCCCCCAGCCCTGGGGAAGGCGCTCACTGGACCAAGCATCCCCAGCCTGCATCTCTTTCCTGCAGCATCTTCCTCTCAGAGCACGAGAGGATGCAAATGATCCTCTCAGAGCACTTTTCCTCCTGCCTTGTTTACAGTCACACTGATGGGACTGCAAAATCCCACCGTGGCTGGGCTCCCTCAGCACCCTCAGCACCTGCAGCAGAGCAGGGACTGACAGACAGACAGGGAGGCAAACAGACTTTATGTAGCACTTGTGAGCATGCGGGCGCGCTGCTCCAGCAGCTACACACCAGGGCAGGAATCAGAGGAAATGGGATAGCAGGGCCCATGGTGGGACCTGGCAGGGCAGGATTTGTGCTGGTGGGGTGAGGACAGGCCACCCACAGGATGAACTTTTGGGGTGATGGTGATGGATCACCCCTCTCCAGGGCTTAGATCTGACCTCCAGCACCTCTTGGTCCCCACCAACACCAGTATATGTTTGGGCTGAGACCCATGAACTCTAAAAAGAGCCTCTGTGGGCCTCTTTTCCTATCTATCCCGTGATGGGAGATGCTCTCACCCTGGTCATCCCCTGCATGGGGAAACAATCCCAGGGCTGGTGGCTAAAAGGACCTGTGCACTATCATGCAGTGCAGAAGAGACCTCCGAGGTCACCTACCCACTGCCCCAAGACAAAGGAAATGTCTGCAGATGTTTCCCATCTCCACCGGAGGCTTCTCCCATCTCTCCTTAGTCTTCTCCTCCCTAAGCACAGAAGTTTTCAACCTTTGGCCCTATTTCCCTGCTTTTTTTGGTGACCATCTCCCTTCCCAAAGCTGGAGGAGGAAGGATGCTCCTTTGGGCAGATGGGAATGGTCTGGTTCAGTCCTGGGGAAAATTAATCACTGGAGAGAAAACAAGACAAGTGGGAAAGTTCATCACCTCTCCTCTATCTCCTGTGGGGTCACACAGGGAGCCCTGGTGCTTGGCAAAGCTGGCTTTCCATCAGCATGACACATAAAGGCACTTTTGGAGACCTATAGTCCTGCAGCAGCTCTACTTCTTGCCGTGTTTGGACGGACTCAGAGGATGCAGGGACACAGCTGAGTCCCCTTGCTTGCCCCCAGCCAGCTCAGGAGGACATGGGGGCTCATCTGACACCTTAAATAAAGTCCCAGCCCCAAGGAGGGATGAGGGGTTTTACATGCAGGCAAGTGTGGGGAGCGAGACGCTGGCTTGTGAGTGGGAGGGATTCCTTTCCAGAGCTGAAAGCACTTGCGCCTGGCTCGAAGGAGGCTATTGATTTCCTTTCTGCTCACTAATTTGGCTTGTCCTGTCCTTTTTGTTTGTGCAAGTAAAATAAAGCAGCTGTGAGAGCCTTTTAACTGGAGTGGCTGGAGCAGCTGCTCGCCCTGTGCCAGACCTGCCCACCGCTGAAAGGCCATGGGTCCATTAGCTTTCCTGCAGTGAGCGGCAGCATGACATGAAATATTCACAATCTCAATGAGCTCCAAAGCCCTCAAGAACTGAAGTTCTTTACTGTGTTTAGGTCCAGCAAAATGACTTTTGTTTTCAATGAACAGTGCCTGGGCATTGCAACCACCGCCAGCTCCTCTCCAGGCATGATGTCCAGGCTGATGGAGCATCTTTGGAGGCAAAGATGCTGCAACTCAACAGTTTTGACCAAACGAACATTCAGAGTGGAACCCAAAGGAGTTATTTTTTAAATAATCACATATTTTATTATGGAAAACACATTTGAGAAATTCAGAGGGAGAATGTGTTTAATGTTAACTTTACAGATAGGCAATATTGCCTGTCTTCCCTTTGGCCATGGTGCGCTTTGCCAAGGACCAGGAGATCTTCGCAGGACCAGGAGACCTTCCCAGGGACCTGATCTTCCCAGGGACCAGGAAATCTTCCAAGGTCCTGCACAGCCCAGTATCACTTTTTGCTCTGCTCCTCCTTTCCCTTGTGACCTTGGGCCATTCCTGACTTCCCTCCTGTATCCCCAGCTGGAGGGAGCCACTCCAACCTATCTCACAATATTTCAGGATTCACCAGCAGCATCAGCTATGGAAGAGCAAAGTCTGCTCCACCATTCTGTGTCACATTGTTCCCTGGCTGCCTTCGTTTTCAGATGACAGGCCACCACATCAGGACCACCAACATCTCTTGGTGTCTCCTCTTGCCATGAAGCATCAACGCATGAGTGCTCAGGTGCTGGGGGCTCAACGTGAGCGCACACACCCTCCTCTGATGTCTGCAGCAGGCAGGAGGTGGGATGCTTTCTCCGAAGGGTGACTCAAAGCCTGGGGAAGCTGCTTACAGTTTTCACAGCTCCTAAAATGATGTGGGGCCCTTCCCCATGGAGGCTTGGATGGAGAAGGGAGCTCAGCGCCCTGCACCATCCCAACCTGCTCTGCTCAGGATCACAGAAGCCAGGGATGCTCATGCACACATCCAAGCCATGGCCAAGATCGGCATGGCTGCTGATGTCCCTCAAAGCCCCTCTGGCCTAGCAGGAGGTGGCAGGGAGTCCCCAGGAAGGACACCATGGGGATATGCCATTGTCCAGGGACACGTGGAGGTGGTGGAACAGGGTCTGTGAGTTTCTTCTACCCCACACTGCGGGGGGGTGAGGGCACAGTTTGGCTTAGGGCAGCATGGGGAAATGCCAGCCACACAATGTGATGCTGGGGCTTGAGTTTCTCTGCTGTGGATGAGGCCGGACCTGGGGACAAACCATCCTGTGGGTTTCATCTGTGCCGATGCCTCAGTGTCATCATATCACCAAGAATCTCCAAACCCACTGCAGGAAGCAGAGGGGAAAAAAGGGAGAAAGGACCATTTTTTCCCTGTCTCCTGTGCTTGGAGCAGGGCAGGAGAGGCTGGGGTGCGTGGTGCTGGTAAAACACCTCACTGAGGGCTGGGGAAGCAGTTTGTACAGAGAAGGGCTCCGCTTTTTTTTTTTTTAACATCTGAACACACCAGTTATGGGAAGAGCTTAATTCACTCTCCAGCATCTCAGCAGCAACCAGATTTCCAGAAACCCCACGAGGTGAGAGGAGGAGAGGAGGAGTCTTGCCTGCAGCTGCCCATGGGGCTGCATGCCTCTCCTTTCACTTCTGCTTGCTCTTTTCTTTGGAGAAAAATCTCCCCTCTTTGCCCTTCCGTGTGAATCATTCCAGAGCCACTGGCAGCACCTTCTTTCCCTCCAAATAAAGAGTTCTGCTTTGTTTGCAATCTGGCTTTTTTTGTTGTTTTGTTTTGCTTTAAAATCCTTTTGTAGGACACGCCATGCAGTAGCATCAAGATATTTTGTTCAAAATGTGCTAGGAGTAAATGTTTGAAAATGTTCAGGGTTTTTCTGTTTTTGGAGGGGGGTCTGGTGTGGGAGAAATTTTTTATTGTAGTTTGTATGGTGTGGGCTGGCTTCAAACTGCATTTTTCCATGGATATAGGGTCTGAAGAGCCCTTGTCATAGCAGCAGGGGGTTCCCCTGCGACTCAGGGCTGCAAAGCAGGTAGGGCTCCTCTGCTTCCTGATGGGACCTGGGCACCAGATCACCTGGGTTATCCTCACACCAAGTGACCATCCCAAGCTGCACAGGAATGGGCCAGCAGGAATGGTGCAGCCAGGAATGGTCCCCAGACTTCTGATGCCCAGCCCAGTTACACACAGTTGAAAAACATAGTTTAAACCTACTTTTTTTTTAGAAGAAGGGGTAAGTTTTCCAGTTAGGAAGGGTATAAATCCATTTGGATAAGAGATATAATCCAAGTGGGACTTATGTTTTAATTACAGTATTAATGAAAAGGTATCAGCCGTTGAGATACACGTAAAACAGACAAGTGGGTGCAGTGTATCAGCTTGCTGAATTCTCCGAAATGCTAGGTTACATCTTGAGTTGTCAGCATGGCAGAGGGAGGCGGGTGCAGACATACACATTATAATAATAGCTCCACAATTAGGATAGTAAATCAGAGAGCATCACTCAATTCAGAGAAATTTCCTCGATTTGCTAGAGACAGGATTTGGACTCTTTGTAAGGAGATGGTTCTGCTTATATGAGAAATCTCACTGGTTTTGCAAAATCTTGGCAAGGCAGCAGCAGGAATGAGTTATAAATTCAGCTTCACTTGAATTGTTCAGCCTCAGTTTCTGCATATTGCATAAGTATTAGCCTTGGGCAAACCATTTTCTGGATTCAGCCTACCCTGCTATGGCAGTTCTACCTTCAGAAAAGGCTAAAACAATGCAGACAAAATTTAAGAACCCTCTTCCAGAGTAGCCTCATACCCAGTTGGATGCACACAATAAAAAAACCCTTATGTGTGAGGACTGCTCACAGCAGGGAGTGAAGGATTCCCTATTTTGCCATGGAGTTAGAAATTTGTTTTCAACTCTGGGATCTGGCTGGGGCTCAGGGAAATATGTATTTGTTTCTGAAGGTCAGGAGAGGCGTTGGGAGGAGCAGTGGGTAATAGCATCTCCCTTGCACCCCAGTGCTGCATCCAGTATCTGGCTCTGTGCCACCCGCTGCTCCTGGCACCCCAGAGAGCTAAAATCATGTGGTTTAGCCCCTCCACGTCCCCACTTACCCCTGGCTGGGCATTATACTTAGCACTGATTTTCTTGGGCTTTCAGGGTGGTTGAAGAGCTCCCTTTCCTACCTCGGGCTGGTGTCCCAGGGGTGACCACCTCTGGCACCAGCAGTCCCTTGCAAATCTGACTGCTGTGTATGGGACAGAAATGCTTCCATCACCTCCTCCAGTGCTCATATGTGCTGGATGCCAGGCATTTTGCAGTGCTTGTTGCTGCCCCAGTGCTCTCCTTGGATGGTATGGCAGAAAGGTCCAAGCGGATGCATCTCCCTCGTGCCCTAATGCAGCGACTGAGTCATGTCTTGTACGCCAAGTTCATATGTTCTTGGCTATCTCCCTCCTTTGGGGTTAGGAGATCCTCCACGTGCAGGGAGGAGGTCTGTAAATGTGAAGTGATATAAAATTACTTCTTTAAGTGTGATGGAGAAGGGAAGAGGGGGTGAGGTTTCCTGGTGTGGATCTGTTGCTCTCCCCAGGCTATACATCCCCCACGAGATGCTGTGCAAGCAGCCAGGGAGTCTGGCACCCCAGGGCAGCACCGCATCTTCACCCCAGCCAACGGCATCATGGCCCCCGTGAGTCCAATGCTGCCCCATCACCTTCCCCAGAGCTGCACAGAGCTGCTGATTCTCCAACCCCAGATCTCCCCAAGCAGATCCAGGCTGTAACCAAGAACACGGTATGGATCAGAGCTACTCGTTAGAGCAGCAGCATCGTGCATCCAGGGATATGATTATTTCCCAGTGGTTGAAATCTAGGTCTCTTGCTTGGGAGGAGGGAGGGGGGGAGAGGTGCTCATATTAATCTTATGAATATTCATTGAGAAGTTCTGCTGCCTTCGGAGTTTTGCTCCTGGGAGCCTGGGGCGAGTTTCGGGGCCAGCGACGCAGGTGAGGGTGCTGTCAGTGGAGCGGAGCAGAGCACAGCTGCTTGTGCATTCGCNGCTTCCTCCCCGCAGTCCCTGCTTAAATAGCAGCTTGCCACAAACTGTGAAAATGGAGGCTTTGTGTTTTTGGTTGCAAAAGGGAAAGCAAACACAACCTTGTCCTCGAGGCTCTCCGACATCCGACATCCCAGCCCTCTGAAAGACAATCACAGCTTGTGCCTGCAGTGAGCCTGGGCTTACGTACGCAGTGAAAAATTGGGGTCTTTTGGCAAATCTTCCTCGTGGCCTCCTTCCTGCCCCTGCAGCCCCCAGATTCACATGAACTGAACCCAAAGATGCCCAGGGGTGTGGTGGGGGGGTGTTTGCCTCTGAGCAAAGGGAGCCAGGACAGCATGTGGTTGGGAGAAAGTAGCAGAAACTGAGTGCTGGAATCTGTGATGTCAAGCCAGATGATGCTGTAACCATCTCAGATAAGCACCAACCGTCACCACTTGGGTTTGGACTCAGAGAGAGGAGCCCAGACCCCATGCTAAATAAAAATCAACATGTTAAAAAATGAGAAAATGTCTGTATTGCTGAACAAATCAGGAGTGTTTGGGGCAGGGAGAAAGGGGAGGAGAGAGTTTAGGGGCAGGAGAAAAACTGTATTTAAAAAAAAATCAAGGTTGGTTGATTTTTGGTGAAATGGGGGCTTTGCCTGATATGGTTGCCTGATATTTTGGCAGCAGCAGATACCTGGTGTTTGTGACGTTTTGGCACGATGTGTGGAGGAGCCAGGGAAGGTCAAACCCAGCAGAACTTCAGCGCAAGCTGGTGGGGAGAAAATGCAGGAAAAGGAGAAAAACTGGGACAAATGCAACCTCCTCTCCTCTGGGCCCGGTAGAAAAGGGTTAAGCAAAGCCGTTGAATGCTGCAAGCCTTGTCAGGATTGTACTATTTTTTCTAGTGCATAAAGAGAAGGGAGAGGAGGGTTGCACAGGAAGGGGAAATTTCCAAGAAAAAAGAGATCTGCAGCAATATCTGCACCTTGGGTGATGAAGAGAGAAACCAACGGGCATAAACGGCCTGGAGGAGGCTAAAATCTTTGCCAAGGAGGATCGGATCACAGGGTTATTTTCCACCTGCCTCCCCTACCCAGTTCTGTAATCCTGGCTCAAAGTAGACAAGTGGAGTTGGAGCTGAAGAAGGGAGGTTAGAGAATTTTTTCTTTGGGAGGGCAAAAAAATAAAAATAAAAAAAGGAAAAGGAGAGTTTGGTTGGACTGCTCCGGCTCGAGCATCCCACAGTGCGAGGCAGTGTGGGATGATCTAATTTAGGAGCAGGGAGGCTGATGACCTGGTGCTGACCAGGGATTGGAGCCTCAGCATCCCCATGAGAAATTTTGCCCCTCGGAGTCAAATTCCTAGGAGGATGGGTCGGCGGGGGGCTGGCTTTTGGGAGGATGGGGAGGGCGGATGCAGGTCGCGCGGGTCCCATGGCCAGAGATGCCTGGGGCTTCTCAGGAGCTACTAGGGGGGCAGATGGCCTTGGGGGGGGGACCAGACAGGGACCGGCAGAGGGTTCAGTCTCACAGATGAAACTGGAGCATCCGGAACCACCTGGGAATGTGGCACAATGGCATAGGGACCACCGGCTCCTGGGTGCTCAGCAAGGCGTCGCAGAGCATCCGTGGCTGCTGGGGGCTGCGTCGCTCCCCCTCCGCCCGCTGCCTCCTCTCCTGCGCTGGCATCGGCTCCCGCGGGCGGCCCGGCCCCGCCGCCTTGAGCCAGAGTGGAGGGGATGGGGCTCTGTTTTTTTCCGCCTTGCCGCTAGCGCGCTCTCGCCCTCGTCTCGTGTTGCAGTGCAGGTTAGCAAGGCATTGGGAAAACAGCTCACGGGGAGGAAAAAGGGCTGCCTGGAGGAGCCGGGGCTTTGCAGATGCTCCTTTCAAGCCCCCAGCAGCTTTCTACCTTCTCACTGTTTTTTCCAGGCAATGCCACACCTCCTGAGGACACTGGGGACATCAGGTTTTGCTGAGCTTAGCATCTTCTCACCTCCGTACTGAAGGCATCAGACAGACGCTTATCTGCCTTGAAGTGCAGACCTGCAACAGCTACCGAGAAGACTCTGTCCCTCTGTCTCTCTTTCTCTCTCTCTATCTCTCCAGTCCAAACCATTACAAGACCTGACTTCCACCATCTGGGAATCTCACCCCTTTTATGTCCCTTCTCCTTTTCTACGATGACTCACCATTATTTTTAACTTTGAAGAGAGAGGAAATTATGGCGATCTTGGAAGCCTCTATTTCTCTCTAGGATTTCCCCAGGGTCAGATAATCGGTCTTACTAAGAGACACTAAGATTTGGCTTCTCCAGGTAATGTGATTTGTTTTCTGTGTGCCATGGTGCTTTGCAGAGAATGACAGGAGCCGGGACACCAGCGGTCGAGGAGGGGGACTGCAGTGGTCCGTGGGGCAGCTTGCACCAAAATTCAGGCATCTGCAGAGCCCAGCTCGGCAGCGAGCAGGGCGGGCAGCATGGCATCCCGAGGCTTTATGGCCATGGCCGGGGCAGGAGGATGGGGAAGGTGTTGAACTTAAACCAGAGCCGTTAGGGCTTTCCTGGAGGGTAATGCCGGATTGCCTGCTATCGCATGGTTGAATGTTAACCCTTAGCTGCATGCCTGGAAATGAGCTGAGCCTGTGCTGCCTCCACCAGGCACCCGCGGGTCCCCTCGCCAGTGTAGGGCTGGATGGGGTTTTTCTTCCTTTCTCTTCTCTCCCCCCTCCCTCACCCCCCT
>VXAL01002270.1:173913-205857 GCA_013399475.1 Chauna torquata | reverse complement strand
TTTTGGAATTTTTTTTTTAGCCAAAATATTCTGTTTTGCCAATGCCAGCTTTTCTACACTGGTTGTGAATTGATGAGGGTTCCTCAGGTGTTTTCTCTCTTCCACCTAATTGGTTTAGATGGGAGTTTCGAACTCTGTCCCAGAGAAGGCAAATTAACCCCCCGAGGAAGGTGGTAGACATGCTAGCGCAGGAAGCTGCTCTCCTCCCTCCAACTTTACTTCATCTCTCTCTTTCTCAGCAGGGGCAGTTTTCTTTCCTTTTTTATTTTCTCTTATTTTATCATCCCTTCGCCTTTTCATGAGACACTTCCAAACCTACGTACCTGTCCTTCTACAGGATAGTAGCCTTGCCTTGAATCCGATCCCACCACTGGGCATTCGGAAGAGTTTAGCATAAGGATTTCTTTTAAAACCCAATATGACAGTTGCTACCGGAGATCCTGCAGATGAGGCTGCAGCTCTTCCCGGTCACCCGCAGGACACGTACAACCCTGAGACCGACCATGAATGCTGCGAGAGGGTGGTCATTAACATCTCGGGGCTGCGGTTTGAGACCCAACTCAAGACACTAGCCCAGTTTCCAGAGACCTTGCTAGGGGATCCTAAAAAGAGAATGAGATATTTCGACCCACTCCGGAATGAGTATTTCTTTGACCGGAACAGACCCAGCTTTGATGCGATTTTGTACTATTACCAGTCTGGCGGGAGGTTGCGGAGGCCAGTTAATGTGCCCTTGGACATCTTCTCAGAGGAGATTCGTTTCTATGAACTGGGGGAAGAAGCAATGGAGATGTTTCGGGAGGATGAAGGCTACATCAAAGAAGAGGAAAGACCGCTGCCGGAGAACGAGTTTCAGAGACAAGTATGGTTGCTCTTTGAGTACCCCGAGAGCTCAGGCCCTGCCAGGATTATAGCTATTGTCTCTGTCATGGTGATTTTAATCTCCATTGTGAGCTTTTGCCTGGAAACTTTGCCCATTTTTCGGGACGAGAACGAAGACATGCATGGCAGCGGGCTAAGCCACCCTCCCTACTCCAACAGCAGCATGGGGTACCAACAGTCGACCTCTTTCACAGATCCCTTCTTCATTGTGGAGACACTTTGCATCATCTGGTTCTCCTTTGAGTTCTTGGTGAGGTTTTTTGCCTGCCCCAGCAAGGCTGGCTTTTTTACCAACATCATGAACATTATAGACATCGTAGCCATCATTCCCTATTTCATCACCTTAGGGACGGAGCTGGCCGAGAAGCCGGAGGATGGTCAGCAAGGCCAGCAAGCCATGTCCTTGGCCATCCTCCGAGTCATTCGCTTGGTGCGGGTCTTCAGGATCTTCAAGCTGTCCCGGCACTCCAAGGGGCTGCAGATCCTGGGGCAGACTCTCAAGGCCAGCATGCGGGAGCTGGGCCTCTTGATATTTTTCCTCTTCATCGGTGTCATCCTCTTCTCCAGTGCCGTCTACTTTGCTGAGGCCGACGAGAGTGAGTCCCAGTTCCCAAGCATCCCTGACGCCTTCTGGTGGGCCGTGGTTTCCATGACGACTGTTGGCTATGGAGACATGGTCCCCACCACCATCGGGGGGAAAATTGTGGGGTCCTTGTGTGCCATCGCTGGTGTATTAACGATTGCCTTACCAGTACCTGTCATAGTGTCTAACTTCAATTACTTCTATCACCGGGAGACGGAGGGAGAGGAGCAGGCTCAATATTTGCAAGTAACCAGCTGCCCAAAGATCCCCTCTTCCCCTGACCTAAAGAAAAGCAGAAGTGCCTCTACCATTAGTAAGTCTGATTATATGGAGATTCAGGAAGGTGTAAACAATAGCAATGAGGATTTTAGGGAGGAGAACTTGAAGACAGCCAATTGCACCCTAGCTAACACAAACTATGTGAATATCACCAAAATGCTAACCGATGTCTAGTTGCTAAAACCTAGTAACGTATTTTAAGCTGAAGTGGAACAATTGCAGATATTGAGTGCTGCTCTGCATTGTAGTTAATACAGTATTTTCTACGGTGTATATTTGGTTCTGCATGGGAAGCAATAGCTGTGTAAGTGACTTTTGACCTTTGATTTCCACACTGAGTAAGTGTTTGTGAAAACAAACAAAACAAAACCATTTTATTTCCCTTCTCCCATCCCAGGCTTGTGGGTTTCCAAAGGTGCGGAGCTGTTAGGTGAGTCGCACACCACTCCTGTCTGTGCAATACCAGGGATGCAGGGGAAGCTGCCCAGCCAGCTGGGAGCATGGCTGGGCACAGCTCTGTCCCCAGAGCTGGGTCACCACCAGCTCCAGGCATGGGCAGCAACTGAGAAAGGTCAGGCAGGGCTGGGGAGGCGGTGTGCCTCTGGCTGCCCCAATTATTTGAAGGCTCGGATTTCCACCTCGGGAATGCCAAGTGCAAACACATCGCCCAGGCTTGCGTTTCATAACTGAAAATGCTGCATGCTGCAATAGTTTCAGGCACTGCAGTATGCCAGTGTGAGGCCCAGGGGAGGGATAATTAGTCTGAAGGCACATTATTTATTAAGTCTTAAGTTTTCTATGCTAGGCATCGGGAGGGATGAGTAAATAAATCAAGCGCTTGGATTTTATTGATTTGTTTAGATGACACTTCCATTACCACTATTTCCAGGATCACCAGACACCTCCACTGACACATTGAAACTGAGTTGGAAAAAGCATCTTTTTTATATCTATATATAAAACTGGAGCAACTATGCTGTGGCCTACAATATATTTATACTGCAGTGAAATTTAACCAGTAATACAATACAGCTGCATGAGTATTTGTTGCATGAATCTGAATATTTAATACACACACAAATATATATTTTCTTAGTAGACTATACTGTATTCATGTTTATAGTGTTTATAGATTCTCCAGTGGCTTGAAGGAGATTCATGGAAGCTAAAAAATCTCTAGTATGTTCAAAACTGGATGGGAAAAGGCATGTGCTGACAACAACTTGATAGATAAAGCAAAGCCTGAGTGTCCGAGCATCCAGCCACAAGAGCCAACTACTGCAAGTGAGGGAAGGTGAGCTGAACGTTAGACACCTGCTCTCATTATGGGGCGAGTAATTAGTCATTAATCTTGATGTCATGAGCAGAAACTACAGCTGATCAGAGAGGGCACGAGGAGCAGGTGGAATAGCAGGTACTGGCTCTCTGGACTTGTTCAGCAATTTTCAGCCGTTTCCCATATAATTATTGTGTGTGTGTATAGATATTTAGAGAGCGACTATAGGGCCAAATCCTCAGCAAACGTGAGCACTCAGAAAAACTTGGGCTTCCCAGCTCAGGGGCCACCAGACGTGACCTGTCCTAGCATGTGTTTTGGGCTGGAAAACCCCTTTTCAACCATATACAGCCCAAGGGCTGGTGGCTTATTCCTGTGTGGTGGAGGCTGGGCTGGATCTGAGCTTGCACTTCCAAGTCTTTGCTTTTGCTTTGCCTTCTCCCAGGGTTTTTTGAGTGCTGAGTCGAGGTGCAGAGACCTCAGGGCTGTCCCTGTTTCTTCATTTCTGGTGTTATTCAGGGTAGCTGGGAGCTGTTGGTTCAGGGGGTCTCATCTGCTTTCCCCATGCCACCTGGATTTCCTTGTCTTTCCCCCCATTGCTGACAAAGCCTGGGATGGGCCAGGGCAGGGGAGAGGAATGCAAACCTCTGTCGAGGTCATGGCCAAGCAAAGCCCCCACATGAAGGCTGGTGTTTAGCAGCCTGTTGAGTCAGGGTGAATTTGGGCTGAATTCAGGCATGGTCAGCACTTCGCTGCTGCTGCCAAGCACGGGTGCAGGGAGGGAAGCCCATTGCAGAGTGTGCCAGTGATGTCAGCCGGACCCTTCCTGACGTCCAAGAGGAAAACAATATTCATAACAATACAACAAATGGTGCTAGCGTATTCTACAGCAATGGTTCAAAATGCTGCTTAGGGCCTGATCCGTCTCTCTTGCTGATGTGGCCCCACTCAGCCAGGTGGGATCACTCATTTTCACTTAAGTGATTGATTGATTCAGTCCTGGCTCTAATTACTACCCAGTGGCCATGGTGAATGCACGAGAGTCCTGGCTCCTGCTGGGTGCAGAGCAGCACCAGTGCACTGTACTGGGCTCCAAGTGCTCAGCACCACGCAGGGTTGGGCCCTCAGTCTGTCCTGAATTATATCTTGTTGTGTTAGGAGCCCTCTCCTCCTCTCTGCTGCTGCAGCTCTGAAACAGGTGTCCCTGAAACCCACGAACACCTGTGACACACAAAAAGAAGCAACTGAAAGCAATAAATCTGTTTCTGAAGCCTGTACCATTGAATGGGATGGCAGGGGTGTGATTTTTGGGCAATCAGCTAGCCTCTATTGATCCAGCTCACTGCAGGTCTGTGGGGATGCAAACTTGCACCTGATGCACTGGTACGCTGCCCACCCACCCATGGGTGCCCCAGCACTGGGGCGGTCCCATCCCTGTTGTGCAGGAAAACAGCAGTGCACAGGACAGGCTGCTACGGGCATTTTGGGAAGATGCTGGCACTCAATGAGACTTTGCAAAGTGCTTGGTTGCTTAACTCCCGCAAGCTTCAGACCATTTGCCTCCTGGTATCTCTGGCCCTGGATGAATCCTGCACCTCTTGCATTCACCCAGGCAGATACTCATGGGGAAAACCAGCCCTGGAGAGAGAGCATCTCTGTGCTGGCCCTGGCACTGTGTTTGGGAAGTAGGGAGCACACCCAGATGTGTGCTCGGATGGTTTTTTTAGGGCAAAAATGGTCTGTGGGGACTGTGGTCAGAAGCCATCCATCAGGCTGCACGAAGCAGAAGGGTCTGGATTTCTCCCCCGCACAGAGAAATCATTCCCCTATAGCTTTTAATGGGATTTGTGCCTGCAGGTCGGAGCTCTAGTGCTATTTCTAGCTTTGCTTCTGACTCACTGATGTGATCTTGAACCAGTTTTCAGGAGGAGACTGATCTTTTTTCTTTAAATTTTTCTTGAGGAATTTGGTTTGAGAGACTCTGGGCCTGCATCTGCACAGATGCTAAGCATCCCAAACTCCCCTTGGCTTCCAACGGGTACAAAATTGGGATGCGAAGATGCCAAAACAGAGGGGCTGGTCTTCCCTCCCTCCCCCGAGGAGATATTGGCCATGGATGGGATGGAGAACAGAAGCCTTCTGCTCTGTGGAGGTGCCTCTGCATAGGTACACAGAGGAGGAAGCAGCTGTATCTTAACTTTTATCCTTTGTGCCATAGCTTTGAAGTTTAGTTGTTTTCTAACAGCTAGCACATGCCCAAGCTTGTGAGCAATCCATCATCCCTTTAATATCTTCCGAAATGGCTGCTAGGGGCGCTGGGGGAGGCCCATGTTTTGGCTGGACACTGCCAAGTGATTTAGGGCTGCTAGAAAAAAAAATGATCAGTATGGGGTGATATGTTTTTACCAGGAAAACCAATCTCTGCAGCTTCGTGTTGTGTTGAAGTCCTACAAATCTGAATACTGAGCTATAACAAGAAAGGGATCTCTACATTGGTGTTATGTGAGTGTAGTATGTGGGTGTATAAATATGGGCATATTTGTGCATAAATACACAGAAGGAGAGAAAAAGACAGAGGAGGAGGAGGTATTTCAGTAAGGGCCTTGCTTTGTTATCAGATAATTCCTAGGTCAGTGTTGAAATTGCTGCCAAAGTCTTGTAGCGTTTCTGGAGTTTGCAATACCCCTGTGGATGGGCTCAAGCACAGGAGATCTGGATTCAGCCTTGGTGGTGGGGGCCGGTGGCACCCGGTTCCATGCATCCCTGCATCCCAACAGCTTTGCAGCATCTCTGGTCTGGATCCCAAAGCCCCAGCTTGGGCCCATTGCTGATATTTTGTGATTGTGCAGGCAAAGCCAACTAGAAGCTGAAGGGATTTGTTTGCGATGCAAGTGCTGTGCCCACCAAGTGTTTTTGTTCTTTTTTTTTTTGGTAATGGCTGGATTTCAGTTCCTGTGAACCGTGCTGGTTTTGTTTTGTCCCAGTGCTGTGGCAAGAAGCATCTCTCTGTTTTGAAGCCGAGGTATGCTTACTCTGGGGTCTGGGTTCACAGAGGGGGTCCCAGTGGTTTCTTTGGTTGGCAGAAGCTGGTCAGCATGTTGCTGGGGTGGAAGGGGCTGAGAGGTGAAGAGAGGAGGAGCCAGCTCCAAACCTTTTGGTTCTGCACCCAAAAAAAGGCTGTGGCTCCCTCCTCGCACCCCTGGCAGCACCCAGCATGTCCCCCGGTCCCTCCCACTGGGGACCGACTGCTGTCCTGCTCCAGGAATGCCAAGGAGGACGTGGGTCCTCGTGCCCTTCCCCAACCCCCACAGGCTTGGCTTCCCTATAGAATTACTGATTTGGCTGCCCAAATGTCACCCCCCTCACTCTTTTTTTGGTTGCTCCCATCCTGCTGCATCCCATGGCGAGGACAAGGGACCAATCTCCAGCCATGTAAATCAGCCCTGAGAGCACAGCACTGATTTACACCTGGGGATGAGAGCCCCCCCTGCACCCCATCCTGACCTTGCATGGTGATCAGGAAATCCCTCATCCCTCTTTCTTTTCTGGGTGGAATGGTTTGGCTTGCCGGAGCTGCTGGACATCATGTGATCATGGCCCCGTTGCAAGGTCCACACGTGTGTTTAATGCCCTGCCTGGCTGCTTTGGGTTTGTTTTTGTTTTTTTTTGTTTTTTTGTTTGTTTTTTAATTCTTCTGTCGTGTATAAGATTGCAATTATCCATTTGCACTTGCTCCCTCATTGCTTGAGACTGTGCTATTGTCCTCCAATGTCATCTACTAATCATTGCTGGAAGTGCAAGGGAAAAACGGGCATTGGATCAAACCTGTGTGTGTTGCCTATTTTGAGCAAATCGATAGGAAGAGGAAATCCAAGAAGGACTCATCCTAATGATGCTGGAGCCGAACCTTTTGTTGCCATGGTTACGGGAGAAATGGGACCAGGAATGGAGAGAGGCCTATAAACTGGTAAAGGAGGACTCATGGGAATTTCAAGTCATTTAATCATGTGTTTGCTAGACAAAAATTTAGACACCAGCTGTATCCGAATTGCACATTCTGTATAGACGTTACTGCTCTTATTGACGGCACGGGGGTGTCCTTGGGGTTGGGCACATCTACGAGCTGAGACACTCGTGTCAGTAAGGCTGACCATTGTATATAGGTATACAAATCGATGTATATACATACATATTCCAAATTAGCATTTGCTGTCTGGTTTATCATTAGTGTATATAATTTATTCTTCACAGAGTATCACAAATTTTGTAAATATTGGCACTAATTAAGAGGAAATAAATATGTATATTATTGAGGAGTTATTTTGATATCAGTTCTGTGGAGGGTGGGTAAGAAAGAAAAAGACAAGCAAATATATTTTTGGTAGACTGGGTGTTTGTTTTTTTTTTTTTCTGTGCATCTAAACCTTCTGTGAGAAAAGAAGGAAACTGCCTGAACAATGGAAAAAAAAATCAGCCCTTGTGGAAATCCCCCTGGAAGGGGATGAGCGTGGCTTGTGGTGATGGACAGCAGGGAGGACCCGGTGCTCTTCACCCTGACTGCTGCACGCTGTGTCTGCAGATCCCCTGTGGATGCTGTGCAGGAACAGGCATGCCAGGGGGATGAACCTCTGGGGCACCTCCAGGCACTGAGCTGGTGTTCTTCTTAAGGTGGGGATTGCTTTTGGAAGAGGGAGAAGCAAACAGGCAGGGGTGGTGCTAACAGCAAGTCCTCAGTGGGGTTACAAACCTCTTGTCTTGAGAGAAGTCTCCTAGCAGGACCTCAGGCTGGGAATGGTCTCTGCCACAGGGGAAGGGGATGGATTCCCTGTGACGGTGTCGGCTCCTCTTGCAGAGGGGTGGTTGCTTCACTCCATCCCCAGGGAGCAAACTCAGCCCTGCTTTCTCTGCTGCTTTGTCTTCACCTCTCCTATACGTGTTTTGGGGGAGCAAATGGGAGGGAAGGAGCTGGAGGATGGTACTTGTGCTTTGGGCTTTTAGCTAACCTCCGGCAAAAGGAGAGAGTAACAGGGACTGAAACACAAACATTTTATCCAAAATCTGCCAGAGGCAGGTTCTCCTCTACCTGAATGGTCCAAGATGAGCGCTCAGAGACAGCAGGGCCACAGGCGAGTCCCTAGGTTGGGCTTGGTTTTACCCACACAGACCCAAACCAGCCCAGTTCTGGGTCTGCATTTTTCCTCCTCTTGTATCTCACTGGGACACTCCCAGCCATGCTGGGGACACTGTAGAACTGCAGGCAGAGATTTGTTATTTTTCACTTATGTGTACTAGGGAAACATTTTTTTTCTTGCCATGGTGACAACCCAGACTCTAAAAAATATTCTATCCTGGGCATGGCTTGTTTTTAGATTAAAAAAAATCCAAATTCTTCTCCACTGAGATGGGACTCAGGTCACTGACATGACTGAAGCCATGTCATGGATTGGTGCAGTTCGGCTCCAGGATGTGGCACCACTTGCTGGAGGGGTAGGGCGGATTTGGCAGCAAACCTCACTGAGCCAGGCCCTTGCTGCAAGCCCTCTGCAACAAGTTGGAGCTCACTACTTTGGGTTTCCCCACCCCAGGCTGCTTCCCCACCTCCAAGGAGCTTCCTTGGTCTTGGATGTACTCGCAGAAGAGCAACAACCCAACGGCAACCTGAAGAGCAATGCTTAAATTTTGCCCAAACTGGCCAGACACGTGCCAGTGGCATTGGTACATTCAAGCCTCATGATACTTGAAGAAGGCTATTCTCTGGGGAACTGCTGATTCATGCCTTCCTGAGGCAGCTCCTGCAGGCTCCAAGCCTCCGCGCAGGGACCGAGCACCTCAACATCCCCAAGTCCCCTGGCATCGGTGATGGAGGACCTGGGCTCGAAGTTGGGGTCCTTAGGTTGGGTGTCACTTCTGCCAGCAAGCTGCTGTGTGACCCAGGGGACATCACGTCTCGCTCCGTGCCTCAGTTTCCCCATCTGTAACACAGGTCGCTATCCTGTCTCCCAGAAACCAGCGAATTGCAAAGCTGAGCTCAATACTGGGGCAGAGAAAAAGCGTAAATGGGTGGAGGAAGCCATGGATGGATAATTTAGCAGGAAAGGAGGTACTTAAGAGCAGTTAATTCTGAACATTTAAATACAGAAAAACATTTGAATGCATGAAAAGTAACGCAACTATTTATGAGCAGTTCATCTTGAGCAAAATCTGCAGCAACCTTGTCACAGTGTTTGTTGTAATGCTGAGTGGAAGCCGTGCCTGAACTGGGCCACTTTTTGTTCCTCAGCCCTGTTTCCAAGCCCAGGAGAGGCTCTGGCCAGCTTCAGCAGGCACCAAACCCTTGCTCTTATCTCTGGCTGGCTGGATTCTGGGCTTATAAATATCTAAACACTGCTTGGTACGAGGGGTCTGCAGAATAGTCTGCTCTGCACAGGCTGTCTGAGGGGATTCCAGGAGGAGGTAGTGAGGCGGATGCAGTAATTATTTTAAACTGCCAGTCTGTTGGTACACTGCACCATCCTGGCCATGCAAGTAGGATGCAGGAGATGATGTCGGGGTGTGCATCCTCCTGCTTGGGCTTTTGCACCATTTCAGAGACAAGGATGGGGTGGAAGACCTACACATCCAACACAGAGACCTCCCAGAGCTGGTGATCCTGACTACGGGATCGGCCGATCCCACCAGTGCTACAAGACCTACTTTCCTGCACTTTCTTTGCTTAGTGTTGCCTCTCTGCCAGGTGAGAGCCCATGAAACCCTCGTGGATCTCCTATAGGTCATAAATTAAAGAGGCCTCGAAGGCAGTGGCATGGCGATGCTCTTCGTCTCGGGGAGGACTACACCTTGCACCTTTGCAAAAGGCTTTCTCCTCATTGGGGTCCACTGGGGGGCTGAAGCCCTCAAAATCCTCCCTGGTTACATCGAGGAAGGAGATGATCCAAGTGCCAAGAAAACTACTCCACTGCTGCTTGTCCTGGGAAGCTCAGGTTGCTAAAATCCCATTACAGCCTGTTGTGCATGCCCCAGGGATGAGTGGGGATTTTTAGCTGCCCTGGTTGCCTACTACTAAATCTGCTTTCATTTGGCAAAGCGAGTGTTTGGATCCCGAAACAGCTCCTGGACCAGGGCTGCAGAAAGGCTGTCAACAAAACACTGACAGTGTCAGGGTGGATGAGGAAAGGATGGGAAGAGGGGAAGGAAAAAAGGTCCTGCAGCCGAGACACTGCCACCCTCCTGGTGATGCCTGTCACAAAGCAGTGTGTGTATGCCAGTGTGGTGGGGCTTGAGCACAAGCTGGCACAGGATTGCACCGTCACTGCTGCAACGCCTGAGAGTCGGGGTGGCCTTCACTGATCAGCTGGGTGCAAAACTTGCAAGTGTGAGCATGCGAAGAGGGGCCCCCGCAGCCTATCTTTAGGTAACCTCCAGGCAAAGGTTTGGTGCCGAGATGCACATTTATCCTGCAGCTCTGGAAATCAGGCCAGGTCCTTCTTTCTCCTTCCCACTTTCTCTTGCTCCTTCTTCTCCCTCCTTTGCATTTGTGCTGGGTGTTGAAAAGCCTATTCCTGGGAGCAGTGCTCATCCACCCCCAGCATGAGGTACAGGGCAGGAGAAGGGGAGCTTCAGGCAACAGCTACCAGCTGCTTTTTACATGAGAGCAATATCTGGGTGTATTAAAGAAAGAAACACAAATCTCCCCTTTCACAGATTCAGAACTGAGAGTGGCGAGGCCCTGGATCTACAAAGCATTTGTGCAGACAAGATAATGAGGAGTGATGCAAGGAACAACAGGATTAAAGCCAGAGTTACCCAAATATTATTTAGAGCTACCCAAATATTTGTCTCTCGCTCTGAGGTTACCCTTATTTCATGGGGAAGGCAGGCACCCAGCTGCCATTCTCAGACCAGCATGCTGAGGTTCTGCTTGGATGTCACACTGCCCTGTGCCCCTCTGTGCTGTGGAGATGCAGAAAGAGCCACAGGGAAAGTGCCTGAGCTTTTAACCCAGGGTGGGAGAAGCTGTAGCCAAGGTGCCTGGGAGGTTTACCACAGGCTCAGCAGAACGTTTGCCCCCTGGCTCACCACCCCCAGCAGGCACGGGAGAAGGAGATTGATCCAAAAATTTGCATGATGCTCCACAGGCGAGTCTTTGGGAGATTGTTGGTCTGATGGGTGATTTGCTGAGCTCCCAGACACCCCAGGTGATCAGGCACCACAGTGTCAGGGTCTGCAGCGAGACCTCAGGGCTGGCAGGGGCTCCTTGAGTTTGCTTCTCCACTGCTTTAACGCAGCCAAAATCAGCTCCTGGAAAGAGCAGGGCTGGCTTGGGGAGCCAGAGAGCAAAGGTCACCCAGCTGTCTGCATCCACATGGAGATCAGCCGGGCATGGCCCACTGTGTGCCCTGCAGCCGCAGCCACCGCCCTCCTGCACTGGCCCCCTGTGCCTCCTTGGTGTGCAGACACCTGGGCAGGATCTGGCCCCAAGGACATGTTTTATGCAGGGAGAGATGAAGGTGGGGGCGGGCAAGGGAAGCAGAACAAACATCTTCTGCCAGGCACCTGCTCCCTGCCTTGCACAAAACTGCCAACGGTGCATTGTTTGAAAGCGTAGCCTTTCCCGACTAGGTGCGGGGTTGTCTTCCACTGTCCTTTTATCCTTGGCTAATTAAAGGCAAATCTCTGCAGAAGGAACACTCTTCTTCACTTTTGAGCATTAATAACTAGAAAGTGGCTGTGAATGAGGCAGCTGCAGAAATCCCGAGCAGAAATAGCGTTTTTATCTCACAGCTCACCAGCTTTGGCTCCAGGGATAATAAACCTCTGAGGTTTAGAAGGAGGCAACAGCAGATCCAGTGCTGTATGGCTTGCATTTACAAAAGGGTCAGTGGAATGGGCAGACTTAATTCCCAAGTCATCCCTGGTTAGGACCTGTGGAGGTGATGTGGCTGTGGTGAGGTCCCTGCAGTCTGGTTCCGCATGGATGCTGTGGGGAACGGCTTGGGTGAGCCCTGGGGGAGCAAACAATGGTGTTTGCTGGTCTCTGGGCAGGTGTTTCAAGGTGCAAGCTCTCTCATCCCCAGGGAGATATCTGCACGGTTCTGTCTGCCTGGCACCTCCAAGGGACAGAGGGACGAGTTTCCCTTTGGATGTTGGTCTCCCTCCAACAACTGCACAGGGGGTCCAGGTGGTTGCAGCTCCTTCCACTTCCGGGCTTGTATGATCCATGCTCGTAAGCATTCACATCCTGGTTGTTTCCACTCTTTAAAAGACAGAAGGAGAATTTAACCCTGAAACACCTCCATAAAATAAGGAGAATGCTCTGGACATGTGTAACATGCCTAGCCAGGCAGCCCAAAGCACTTTATTCACAAATGTTTTTTTACTAAAATGCCCTGAAAACCATAGACATGAAAAAAAACTGTTGAGCATTTGGTATATCCGTGCAAAATTTCATGAAGACCAAAAAAAAAAAAAAATCATTTGTAGCATCCAATAACACTGGCAAGAGGCAGGCATTGATAGCAACTATTCTTATTCTGATGATGACATTACGTGGCTTTTACAGAGTGCTTTTTATTAGTAGCTCTAAAGTGCTTCACGAAAGAAGAGATTCAGATGTCTCAAATGTCTGCAGCGATTTCAGCAGAGGAGCACAGGCATGGGGCTCACGCAGAAGCTCTTACCGCAGTTTTACTGGTTGCAGGGCAGGGGCCTCCTCTGCTCAGCTCCCAGCCACCCTAATGGCATTTTATTTGTTACTCAGCTTCTGGAAGCCTCCCTGTGTGGCACAGCCCTGGGGGCTGGCTCCTGACAAACCCAGACAGAGCTGGGGGGAACACACCTTTTTGCATAAATAATGCCCGCAGAGAGCCCCCGCAACAGTCCCATTCCACCTGCAATAAATGCAACAGACTGATGTGAAACCCAACTGTTTTTGCCCATTTGCACATTTACATGAGCACCAGCTTTCCCATGGCGCGAGGTCCTTGGGGTGTTACCCCCATGGCTTCGATCTGCTGCCCTGGGGGGGTTTGCTTCACACACACCATGCAGGGACAGAGAGAAAGGGCACTGCCAGAGCTGCCCAGCACAGCTCTGTGGTACACGCAGCCCAGAAATAATAAGGCAAGCTGTTTTGACAACAGTAAAAATCCCAGCCCAAAGGCAGCTGGTGCCTGAGCCTTATTTACAGGGCCTCCTGGGCACTCTCCGAATGCACACGGGTGCCGCCAACATTCCTGCCAGCCGGCATTGGAAGAAGTGCGGCGTTGACGTGAAGCAGTGCACCAGCACTGCCGACTCTGCGTGGGGTACGCAGGGAGCTTGGCCTTGGCCCAGGGGCTCAGGGTTTTGGGGGCTGCTGTGCTGCCTTTGACTTTTGGATCCTTTAGCATTGGAAAATGTCTGTGTTCATTGGTAGGTGTAAACCTCCAGTGTCGGCTCCACCATTTTGTGACATGCACATGGATGCACTCCCCTATATACAAACACATGTAAATACACCCATTAAATCCCAGGGAGCACTGATTTCAGATCCCACCCCCTCCATGCCCTAGTTCAGCCTCAGTGATGATGCTGCGGTGGAAAACATCCCAAAGGCTTAGCTCCAGTGAGTCCCAGGCAGGATTGTGTCATGTTGGCCATGGTGGGAGCTGTCACTGGAAGAAAACAGCCCCTAACAGCTCCCAAAAGAGAAGCAAAGGCATCTTTGAAAACAGTACGTGCACTGCTCTGGTGCTGTGCAGGATGAACAGGATGTCTCTGAGATGTTCTGCTGGAGGGAGAGGGTTTGCTCGCCGGCTTCTCCCATTTTTTTTGAGAGAGCTTTGGGGGTCTCACCCCAGCTCTGCCATATGGATGCAGCTCCCACTGGCTCGTCCTCTCCTCCTCACTAGCATCAGTAGAACCACCAGCTCAGCACAAAGCTGCAGCATCGCGGCTCAAGGATTAGACATTCATTTGCCATAAATAGAAAATTGGGGGAAAGTGTTTTAGAGTATTAAATGTATTCCAAGCAGCTGCTGATGCACAAGAACATGACTGCCTATCGATCCCTGTCCTCGACCTGCTCCCCACCTCCCTCGGGCACAGATGACCCTCTCGGTCTGCACTGACCTGAGGCCCTGATTCTGTGACCAGTATCCAGGGATTTGTCACAGTGCAGGGGCTCGGGAGCCAAGAGCCCCAGCCTCAGCCCCTGACCCCACTGGGCTGGCCCTCTGGGCATTTGTCTCATGCTTATGGAGGCATCCCCAGGAGGACATCTCCATTTGGTCTCGGTGTTGGGAGCCCCGTTATGGTCAGCAGAGAGAAAGACAAACTCCTCCGCATGATTCATCCAGCTTAATTTAGCATTGTGCCTTGGGGCCAGGAGAGGCATGCCTGAAAAGAACCCATTTTTCTGCATTCATGGTGAAAGGAGTCAGGGAAACAAGCTCAGATGGATGTAGATGCCTGCTCATGGAGTAAAGGATGCCACTCGGATTTACAAGGCACCAATGCCTGAAAGCCTCTTAGTAAAACCTGGCTGTGAGGAGCTGGGTGGGATGGGGTGGCTTTGATACATGCCCAGGCAGAGCAGGCACTGTGGCAGTGCTGAGATGCAGGGTCAACACAACTACAGCTGCTTCCCATCACCGGCTCCAGGCCTGGACCTCTATTTTTGCAACAAAGCCATAAGGACACGGCCCCACTCCATCAGCCAGTGCCTTTCACACCTGCAGAGTAGAGAGGAGAACCCTCCGGATGCTCTCGCCTGGGCTGCATGCCTTGGGTGTGCGCCATGCTCGTGTTGTGCCTTCCTGTGCCTGTGCCCCGCCGTCTGCTGCGGTGGCACGATGCCCACATGCACCTTGATTGCATGGTTTCCCAAGGCTCTTGCCAAGCAAAGGTAGCTTGTGTGGCCACACAACACCATGGCTGCCACCAGCCTCGATGGTGGCACAGGGGAAGCTGTTTTGGGGGCAGCAGAGGACTGCAGGGTTCTCACGTGGCTCTGCTCAGTGGTATCGCATGCACCATCTGAACTTGTTTCGCTCACACTTTTCATAACAAATGCAGAGAAATGGGTTCTTTTAAGGCATTCCTCTTCTGGCCTGCAGGCAGATGGCTAAAGTAAGCCAGATGAATGACATGGAGGAGCTCCTCTTTCTCTCTGCTGATCATGATGATGCTGTTGGAAACCAGACCTCCTGAAGGCCTCCTGGAGATGCCTCCATATGCATGAGATAAACCCCCCACCCAGGAGATGGGCTGAGGGGGCTGCTGGTTCCCATAGGTGCCATCTCTCCCCACACCAAATACAAGCCATCCTCTCCGCTTGTAGCAGTGGTTCCTGCAATGTGAGCAGAGGCCAGAGGGGCACCAAGGTCCCATGGCCATGCGAGGTTTGATGGGGCTTCGCGGCGACTCAGCACCCTGTTCTCTGTGCTGTTGAGCCAATTCAGCCCCGGCTGCACAGCTCAGCCTGCCTGTGGCTCATGGTGCTGCCAGAGCCCCGGCACCCCTCTGCCACCACTCCAGTGCCCTGACCCTGCAACATCCCTGGATTTACTCCAATTTCATGCCTGATGAGGCTCAAGCCTTATATTGCCAGTTAATGGACCTAAAAATGCCTGGAGATCCTGGCCTTCATCCTGGTCCTGCTTTTCTGGCTTCACTGAGGTTGAAATTTTGCTGCAGGGGGGTGATGGTGAGGGTGCAGGTGCCCAAGTCCCCTAGGAGCTGGAGGCTCACTCCTTTGGGTCTCCAGGAAGAGCGCAAGACTGTGCCTGGAGGGGAATGTTTTGCGTGTGTTTCCATGCACACTCCTGAACAGGAGCTACGAGATGTTATTTCTAAAGGTATCCTCTATTCCTTGATCTCTTAATATTGGGTGAAAGCTATTCCCATGAGCATGACCTCATGGTACACACTCCCAAGCCAAGTTGGCGTGTCCTCTCCACCAGTTCCATCTATAAGAGGATTTCCACGCTCAACAGAAGAACAAAAGGTACTGCGAGGGGGCTGATGCATCCGTAGGGAGATCAGGCTGAAGCCAAGTGTCTCGGAGTGAGGAACGTCCTTCTCAGCATATCTTGGTGATTTTTCCACCCTGGAGCAAAGCCACTCCCTTTTAGTGACTTCCTGCTTATTTCATAAAAGCATTGGGAAGGATGGGGAGATTTTCAACAGCCTCAGGAGAGCCAAGAAGTCTCATATGGCCTTCTCCCTATTGATCGAACACTCCAAATAAACCTTTTTCTGAAAGCTATTTGCCTTGGTTGTCCATTCTTGCTCCAAAATCTTCCTGCAATGACTGTAGCTGGCTGCTGTCTTCAGTGGTTCGGCTCATGCTTGCAACTGCCATATTTATAAATAAATGATGAGTAGATTGATTAGTCACTTCCCTCTGACTCCAGGCCTCTCATCCCCGACTGTTTGTAGGCTTAAATGGAAACTTCTCCCAGGTCTTCTAGATGGTACCAGCGTGCAGTTCCCTGTGGGATGAGGTGGGAGTGTTTAAGCATCAGGAAAATCTTCTCTTCACCTTTTTTCCCACCTGGTTTGGACATATGGCTGGCTTTTTCCTTGTTCCTCTGCTTACCCATGAGGTTCCTTATGGTGTAAGCAGACCCCTGGGGTGGGATGAGGAGGAGGCATTAGTAGGGTGGATGACCCACCACCGGGGTCCTCACTGCTGAGGCTTGTCCAAAGGGAGTTAATTAAGGCAGAAGCATGCCCATTAGCCAGCCTGGCCCTGTGCATTACAGCGAGGGCATGCTCTTCCTCTTTTCTGCTCCCTGCAGGGCCATGGACAAGTTCCTGCAGCACAAACCCTCCAAAAAAAGTTCTTTGTGTCCTGTGGGTGCTTCAAAAACCCTGTCTCCCTGCAATGGTTCACTGCTTCATGGTTATGCACAATCTGATTTTATTCTGGGTGGGAAGGAGTGTTTACTGGGGTTTCCCCCCCGTTAACTCCTCGGCTGCCGTTAAATGTGCTTGCTGTGTGAGAAAGTGGGAAAAGGGCCAAGCCAGCAGCTCCCACCTCTGTCCCCTGTCCCCCCGTGCCCCATTTGCACCCTCCTTGATGTGGTGCACCAGCAGCTGCAGCCTCCTATTTAGAGGAAATCTATAAAACACTCAGTACGGAGTGAACCTGCCAGCCTTCCAGCGGCCTTCTGCAGCAAATTGATCAACTGGATCTTGCTGTTCTCTTTTTTGCCCCCTTTCTCTCTTTTCCTGAAGCTACCTTGAGCCTCCCCCAGTGACAGCACCCAGCACCCTATGGACCCCATCCTGCTCCACCTCTAGTGCCGTGGCCAATATCCCATGCCCAACAGGGTCCCCCCATCAGCCTTGGGTTTTTGGCACATTTCCCTCTCACTTCATTTCCAGAGGTGGGGAATGCAACAGAGAGCTGGGAACCCATCCTCAGCTGGTCTGAAGATTGGTACTCAGTTCTTCTGCATGCTCTCCTTGCCCTTTGCAGGCTCCAAAATTGGTGGCTACAGCTGGAATAAACCAAACAGGCAAAGCCTGCTGTGCTGAGGAGCTTGCAGATTTGGATGTCAACCTCAGAGGAAGGAGAAAACCCTGCCCAGAAAACCCCAACATCTGGCCAGGACCCACCATGACTCCTTTGGCCGCAGGGACTGGTGCAGAGATTAGAGCCATTCCTGAGCAGGGAGCCTGGGGAAACGACTTTTTTTCACTGGAAAATGATGACTCATTTACTGAATGCTTTTTTTCTGTTGTTGTGGGAAACATATTGTTTTGATTAATATCTTGGCTTGGGAATGTAGATGAGGAAAAAGGCTTGAAGTTTTCAAAGCATCCCATTGGGAATTTGCAAAATGAAATGTCACTTCTTCTAGTAAAAAAGAAGTCACCTTGGTTTCAGACGTTAAATTGGTTGGGAAAAGGCTTGTAAAAGGCTAGAATGAAGAGAGCCACTTGGCTTAAAAGTGACTCTTGTTCAAATTTTCCAACTGCAAAAATTTTTGCTGTCCCAAATTCTGATTCTAGGGATGAAAAACAACCAGCCTGCAAAGAGCACCCAGAGGTGGGAAAGCTGTTTCCAGCCCAGAATTGTCTTAAAAGAAGGATAACAGGGATTTGTGAGTCTTGCTGGGAGAAGCACTGACAGCACCATGTGCACATCCTTGTATGTGTAGGCTCGTGCAGGGAGAAGTACAAGAGCAAAGAGCATTTCATGCATTTAAAACCACTCTTGAAAAGCTGCAATACTGCCAGTATTGGTGAAAACTACTTAAATATCCAGGAAGAAAATGCCCAGAGTTTCCACTTCGGCACAAGCAGCTGAGTGTATCTCCAAAGGAGACCCATAGCTGAGCCTCCGGGGGACATGGTGGCCAGTGAAGGACACAGCAGCTGACGACCCAGGAGCACTGCGGCTCTGCAGACGGCATGGCAGTAATTGCTGTGAGCCATCAAGTACGGGAAGGACTGCAAAATACTGAAGCAGGAGGAGACACTCAGGCACGCAGCAGCTTCCCAGGGACTCACTGTTCTGCACACTGCAAGTGAAAATAAAATAAACCTAGTATCAGGATGGGGTTTGTCCCCAGACAGCATCCCTGATTCCTGCAGTGCTCCCAATCTGACATATGGGCCCTCACCATAAATATCCCCGAATAGCTATCCCTCGTGTCTGGGTGGAATGCTGCGCCAGGAGCCGGGAGGTGGCAAGGGGCTGTGCATTATTTTAATGCCAGATGTAGTTTTCTTGTTTTCCAAGTGGGGAGCCAAGTGCAGGGAGCTGTAGACCGGAGCAGAGGACATTTGCTGGTCAATTTTGTGGTGATTATGAATTCGTGTGAAATTCTGAGGTTTTGAGCAGGGCAAAGGCAGAGGAAGAGAAAGGAGGACAGCGTTGAAAGCTGAACCGTGTCATTTTGGTGCTCTTTCCAACAAAATGTTCACCTCTTTCCTGCAGTGGAAATATCACCCTTTCTGAACTGCCCTTTTGTGGATGGGCAGAAAGGCTTGGACATTTGTTTCTTCCCAAGACATAAATCCAGTTTTTCCCTGGGGCTCCCTTGTCCCTGCCCTAGTGTACACACAGACAAGGAAATGACCCGTTCTGTCCCTGCCAGGTCCCCTCGCGTCCTTCCCACAGCAAACCACACAGCTGCCCTGCGGGCAGGAGTCTGCAGGCTTGGGTTTGCCCTCCAGAAGTTCAGCTCTAGACATCTTGGTGCTATTTAAATATTTACAGCAGACAGTGGTAAAAAAGATTGAAACATGAATTATTCACAGCTTCGCTTTTATCTTGGCCGTGCATTTGTATTTTGTATGGAGGATTCCTCCAGTGGGGGGATGTGCTGAGCAAAGTGCTGGAGAAAGTGGGGAGGGAGCAGGGGTCTTCAGGTGACTGGGGAAGAGCCCACGCATGGAGCATGGCAAGAGGGACCTGGCACTGACGCAAGATGTATTTTTCCTCCTTGCACATCTTTCTGAGTGGCACAACCCCAGCACATCAGCACAACGATCTGTTATGTTACCCTGCGGACGTGCCTGGTGCCACGCGAGCTTTGGTCAGTGCCGGCAGCAGGGAAAGCCTCCAGGTTTGGGTGCTCCCTTGAGCACGGCGAAGCTCTCTGGGTGCATGGGATGCTGTGTCACCTGCATGCCCCTGCACATGAGTGCAAGTCACAGCTCCAGGCTTGTCCCCAAGTCTGTTCCTGGGCCAGGCAGCAATTTCAGAAGGCTCTGCATCCCGCTGAGCTGCCATGGCTTTGGGCATCCCTGGCACCAGGCAATCATGTAGCCCAGCCTGTGTGGCTTGAAAGGCAGCGATTTCCCACATATAAGCAGTTTCCAGCAAATGGGAAACATACTGCAAATCCTTCCATATCCTTGTTCACACCAAGTAATTTGTCAGTGTGGCGGGGCCCCGGTGATGCCCACAGAAAGCATAACTCAACCTGCAAGACACTTTTGCTGGGGACTCCGAGGATTACTTCAGTCATTCCCTCAAGGCAAAAGTAAGTGTTTAAAACCGCAATTGCAAAAGGGGGATGGAAAATCCCCTTTGGCCTGTCTGTCCCTGGCTGTTTCTCCCTGCCAGGATTGCCTCCCACCTGCTCCCAATGCCCAGAGCTGCTTGCCCTGGATGTCTCCCAAAAGGAAACAGCCCATGCGGGGCTGCAGATGGGGGCAGGCAAGCTGATGCCAAGCCTCCTTCTCTGCTGTGAAAGAAATTGTATTTGCAAAATATTGTATTTTGCAAAGCTGATACCTGTCCCATGGAGTGGGTGAGCAAGGCACGAGTGTGCCTGGCAGCCAAGCCACGCCGTCTGCAGCAGTTTGCAATAGGCGTGACATCCCTGGCCCTTGGCTACACTGATTTACACCGCGGGAGGATCCAGCCCTCTCCAGCTTTCCAGGCTGTTGCGTTTTATCTGTCTACAATGGGAGGTGTTGAGCGCTTCCCAGCCACTGCTGCAGGGCTCTTTGATTTGCAGCTCTGTTGCCTTCTCCATCCCCAGTGAGAGCGAAATTAAAATTGAGTTTTGCAGCTTCCGCCTCCCTGTGGAAGCTGCAGGTCCCTGGCAGAGCAGCACGAGGGGAGCATGCAGCCAAGGCAATTCAGTGCAGATTTGGCCCCAGTCAGACTGCCGGGGTGGCAGAGCACCTGTTGAAGGCTTTTCCTATAAAAGGCATTTTTTCCATTGTTTGGCCCCAAAACTTCCTTCCTAAGCCATCCCTGACATGGGGGCCAGCCCAGCTCAGTGGGTATGCCCTGTGCTACCCCAGCTGGGGATTAGTTCCCTTGGCTCTGGCAGAGGTAGCTGCAGCTGGAGGGGGTTGCTCCTCCCCACTGTGTTTTGCACCCTTTTGGTGCTGGGCTCAGCTCCCATGGCTCCACTGAATGCCAGCGCTGACAGCGATCCCTCTGTGCCTCAGTTTCCCTATGTCTGCCACAGCCACCATGCAAGGCTATAGGAGATTAGCTTTGCAACTGAAGGCAACACAAGAGCCTTTCCTGGGAGGGTGTTTTCTTGCATACCACCCCAGGAGAAAATTAAAGGGAGCTCTTGGATGCCCTGAAGCCCAGGTGCTCTGGTGGAGCAGCAATATTTGCATGCCCAGCCGGAGGCTCAATGTTATCAGTTTGCAAACAGAGGAAACCTCAGGGTTTTGCAGGTGTGAAAGGCTACATTTCCCTGCTTGTGGATGAGTGGCTGCATACCAGCACCAGGCCTTCCCTAAGTTGTTATTCAGCCATAATCAAAAGAATGCTAAAATGATTTTGCATAATTAATCCCATGGAGATATCCCAGTGAGGGCAGGATCATGTCAATGGGGTGAGGGAGAGGGATCGTTCCTACCTAACAGGTGGGGAAATAAGATGCAAGAAGTTGCTCTGAGCAGGAGAGAAATTCAGGTTACACCAAGGGTTTGCCCAGCCTTGTAATTAAGGGCTATCCCCTCACTGAGAAAGACTCATAATTATTTCCTTGCTCCCAGAGGAGAGTTAGCCACTGCTGGCCCCAAAACGGTGCTCCTGATTTTGCTCTTCTCATTGCAGCGAGGACCAAGGGCTGTCCCTGCCTGTGTGTCCAAACTGGAGGCAGACCTAGATTGATGTGGGATTTCCAGGGATTCCCCCAGTGCAACTCCCAAAAGCCATGCTCTGGCTACCCCAGTTTCATCCCCTCCCCAGGCTCTCAGTGCACAGCAGCACAGCTGTGTCCCATCAGGAGCTGGAGCCTGCTGGCAGCCAGGATTTGCCTGGGGGGTAGTAGCACATCATGTAGTTTTATGGGTGCAAACAGAGGCCCCAGGGTCCCATCTCCAGCAGTGATCAACACTGGCTGCCCACGGAAGAACATAGGGATGGGGACAGTGCCTGCAGACCCTTCTCATGTCACATCTCCAGAGACGTGCACCACAGGGACTAGCATCGCTGCACTGCAGAGCCCTGGCTTGCTCAGCTTGAATTTGTCCCTGCGTGAGATCTGTGGGGCTGGGAAGATGGAGCAACCCTCAGTTACAATCCAGCACCCTCCAGTCATGGTCTGGCGTCTTCACCACTCCTTTTCACACTCTCACTAAAAGCATGGGGAGGGAGGATGCTGCAACCAGCGCTGGAGCTGGGGTCTAATGGGGTGCCCAACATCATGAGTGCTCCTTACCACCAACATTCCTATTTCCTGCCCAGTTCCTAGATTTTCACCCAGATTTTCAGCCCAGCCAGCACATTTGCTCCTCATCAGCAGGAAAACCTGCCCATTAGCATTACATGATGAGCTGCAGCCGTCAAAAGCTGTGGGCTATTTGGGTACCAGAGGAGTGAGGCCAATAATCTGGTGAGCAGCTCCACCTGCCTGAGCTGAGAAAAGGGCCCTGGGCAGAGGGAAACAAGTCTAGGGCTAGTCCCTGGGGCTGCTGGTCCCACTGGGACACAGCCAGGTCTGCTCAGGGGTTAAAGCAGGTGAGCAGGGCTGGGCAGAGCTTAGAGGGGAGCTGGGGCTGCATTTTACTCATCACACAGCAACAAAACCCAGAGTGAACATTTGGGGGTGTGGAGCTGTTTCACAGACAGCAGCACTGGGGATGTTGCGACAGCTTTCTGGCAGCTCTGTCTGCATCATCCTTCCCTGCAGAGGCGGGGAGGGGACAGAGGCTGGGTTAATAGCAGGGATGGGGTGGAAGGTGGGGTTCTCTGGCTTGTCCTGCTTTACACCAGCCAGTTTTGAACACTCATTTTGGGGCCCATGTCATCAGAGTGGCAGGGTGCTGCCTGCAGGAGGAGGGCTGGGGCAGCTGGGGAGGACTCCCTGGGGCAGCAGTGAGAAAGCAGCCCCTGAGGAGCCAACAAACGTCCATGTCTAGTACTTTGCCCCAGGAAGGCTGTGGGGTGTAAAGACCATTGGGCTGACAAATGTAACATCTAAGCATTCCTGTGCTGTAACATCTTGCCCAAGGGACTGTGTGATGGTGCTGAATGTGTTTTTTTTGTTGTTGTAGTTGTTTGGTTTTGTTTTGCTTTTGGTTTTTTTAACCCCAAGGAGGGTAAATTTTGCAGAGGGCACTTGTACCTTAACTTCCAGGAGCATCACCGGACTGAGGCAGGCTTACACCTGCTGGTGATCCATGGCAGCTTTTTAAACTTCAGTTTGGAGGGGAAAAGGGAGAGAATGGATGAATGAGAGCAAAGGTACTGTCACTTTGCTTGTCAGATCTTCTCCCATCACTTCTGCTTAGTTGTACAAGGTGGTGGAAGGGGCTTATGGAGTGGGATGTGACAGGTCATTGTGCTGATCTGCCATGTTGGGGAGTTTTCCTGAAACCAAGTTTTGGACTGAGAGCCCTCTGCTGAGCCCGTTTGATCTGTGAACCGGCAGGCTGGTGAGAGTTTTTGCAGCAGGTGAGCGAGCAGAGCGTGCTGGGAGAGGGGAGATGAGACCTTTTCAGTGCCTGCAGCGTCCTGGCCAAAGCACACGTTGACAGCCCATCACCATCTCACAGTTGAGAAAACATTGGTTATGGGACAACCTGGCATTTTGTCACGAGGGTGAACAGTTTTTAGGCAAATATGTACAGATTTGAGGTCCAGAATACGAAACAGCTGAGAAACAAACTCTTCTGGCAGCTTCTGGGAGCTGGTTCCCAAATCCCTTGGACAGTTTGATCTCAGATACGTGAATCCAGTGGGTTTGGTAGAAGAAGGGTCCCCCCCCGTATTTCCACCACCACCACCTTCCTCCCTGGAGCAAGGGGCATAGGCAGGAGCTGGTGAATGGTGGGGTCTGGCACGTGTCAAGCTCTGCTTTCTGCCAAAATCCTCAGCACTTTATAATTCACAAGCAAGAAAAGAGCCCGGCACAGCTTGGGGGATTCTTTGGACTGTATGTTGAGATATACAATCATAGAATATCCCGAGCTGGAAGGGACCCACAAGGACCATTGCATCCAACTCCCGGCTCCACACAGGACCACCCAAACATCAGACCCTGTGTCTGAGAGCGGTGTCCAAACGCTTCTTGAACTCCGGTGGGCTCGGTGCCGTGACCACGTCCCTGGGGAGCCTGTGCCAGGGCCCGACCACCCTCTTGGTGCAGAACCTTTCCCTAACACCCAGCCTGACCCTCCCCTGTCACAGCTCCATGCCGGTCCCTCGGGTCCTGTCACTGTCACCAGAGAGAAGAAAACAGGAATACCTGTCCCTCTGCAGTTATACCTGTATGTGTATGTATGAGTTTGTGTTCTCTTTCATCTCTCTATGTGTGCACACAGGAAAAAAAAACACAAACGTACACACATGTTCTCTCTTTCCTCAGAGAGCAATAACACCTGCAGAAGCAGCTTCCTCTACCCCTTTCTAATCAGCACGCTAAGTCCCATTTTCACTTCTCCCCCCAGAATACCAATTCTCTTTGTCTCCAGGCTCGGCCTTCATTGCAGCGCATCGCTGCACACCCCCAGCAGCCTGAGGTTGTTAGAGCTGAGACCTGCTGCAGCCGATGTCCTATTAAGTGGCTCTTGATGCAATGGGTTCATTCATATCCCCTGATGAAAGGGCTGGGTGGGTTTTCATCACTTGGAATATCCTTGACCCCCACCATACCCTGCCATGTGCATTGAAATGGGTGGTTTTAACACTGAGGAAGCGAATCAGAGCCTTTAAAATCCTCCTTGATGCACGTGCCCATAGGTAACACATCCCTAAATAAAACATTTGCACCACTGTCCTCTCCTGGCTGGAACTGTTAAATGGCACCATGGGGTGGGTTCGTGCTTGCAGTCACCAACAAAGGCTCTGAGTCCCTTGGGGATCCCTTAGGTGCAGCTGCTGTGGACCAGCCCTGCCCACTGCAGAGGAGGGGACACAGGGACCCAGCTCCATCACCAGCATGGCCAGGGCATGGGCAGCGAGGGGGGCCTGGGGTTGCTGCAGTGGGGTTGTCCCCCTTCCTAGTAAGAGTTAAATACATGTTGTGGCCTGCTGTAAAAATGAAATGTTTTGGACTAAGCTGCTATATTTCCATCCCCCAGACAGGGGCACTGTTGGATTTCATTCTGGGTGCAAGGGATTTTGATCGTTTTACCTTTAAGACCCACTAAAGCTTCTCCTGGATGGGTGCAAATTCCCCTCTGAGGTGAATTTAAGATTACTGACAGTAACTTCAGTTTTCTTGATCGCTTTTAAGAGCCACCCTTAGTGAGCAAGACCCAAGGCAGAAATTGCTGCTTTGGAGACACCAGCAAGCACATTCTGATGTTATGGGCTTTAGCTGCTGCAGAGACTTGATTTGGAAACAGCAGGCAAAACCACGGGAAGATGGGTGATGAACAGCATATCAAGACACCCCCAGGTTTGGTGCCTAAAAGCCGTGAATGAAGCCTTTGGGTGGGTGGAGAGAGCTTTTTGGGAAGAGGTTGTCTTCAAAAAGTGGGATCAAGCCATGCAAAGTGTCAGTGGCACTCAGCACTGCAAGAATCCTTCCCTGAAGAATAACAAAGCCTGAAAACATCCAAGCTCATCTGGAGTGGGCAAGCCAGGGAGGTGCAAATCTCCAGTCAAGTGACCCATCGGTGCCTGACCCAGTGCTTGCATTGGGGTTTGGGGGCTGAGGGCAGACTTTGCTGCTGATTTGGTGAAGCCAAAGTCATCTTGCTTTTCCCCTTGGCAGTCAGAGTTTTTTGTCACTTCTCACCATTGGGAGGTTTCTGGAGGTATTTGCTGCCTTGTTTCTGCTTGCTAGGAGCTGCCTGATAGTGCCGGCAGAGCAGTGACCCCAGTGGGCAGAGCTGCTCCCCCAACTTGCTGCCCATGTTTTGGAAGAGGAGCGGAGGGAGAAGACCCGCACCTCCCTCACTAACTGCAAAGCTCTGGAGGGCTGATTTTGCAGCTCAGTTTCCTTGCATGCTCCATGTTTCACTTTCCCCATTTATAATCTCGCCTTGGACAGAGTTTTGAGACAACACAATAATGCCACGCTTGGCATGACGACTGTGCAGCAGGAACTTCCCCTTGGATGGATGTTGCATTATGCCTGTGTCCTGCACCTCCTCACAGGAGGGACCTTTTCTTCTGCTGCGGCTCTAGTGGGGCCAGTAACAGCCAGGGCACCAGAGCACTCTCCTCGCCTTCTTCCTGGCTGTCCCCACCATGTACAGGAAGAAGAAGGGCTCCAGCAAAGGTCCCAATTTCAGACTTTCTCCCTTGCTGCTCCATCACTCTTTCCCTAGTTTGCAGGAGCACCGATTGCATTACTACCCTTTCTTTGCCACTACAGCCTTTATTTACCATCTGCGTCTCCTTTCTTCCCTGATTTTCTGAAAAGAAACCATCTCCCTCTCTCCTTTTCTTGTCAGAGGTCCCAAAGTGTCCCAAACATGAAGCAGCCACGTCCACATCCCTGCACCAGTCCAGCAGCAGAGACGAGGTGGGTGAGCATAGCTCTTCCTCCCTTTGCTGATGATTTCTCAGCCTTTGGTTAATACAAAATGGATGAGAAAGACCCCCTTCATGGAGCAGTTGTGGGGATTAAATAAGTATTGGAGATGGATGCTTTAGTGTCCTCCTTCATGGGTGTCAGGATGAGACTTTGCTCTCCCCAGGGAGGAAGAGGTGGTGAGAGCAGATGTGTGCTCAGGTCAGAGGTGGTGCAGAGAGTTTCCCATTACTGATACAGAATAGCCTGATTTCGGTGGCCAGGAGCTGTCGTGACATGAGTTAGGATTATGCAAACCTAATGAGAAGGTAATAGGCAGGGAACAGGAGCCTGCCCGTTAATCGGGCAGTGTTGAATCGGACAATGAAGACCTAGAGGGTGGAACATCATCAGGGTCAGCATGGGGTCCAGGGTGATTAGTGACAGAGCTCATAGCCCTCCCAGAGGAGGAGACAGTGATCAGATTGCCAAACACTGCCCGGGTGGAGGGATAGCATAGCACAGCCCCCAAGATCAGAGCGGGCAGAGAAAGTGATCGCGAAAGATTAGAGAAGGGGCAGCATCCACGAAATGAGGGCTCAGGCACAGGGGTGGCTCCAGGGGGGTATTGTCCTGGGGATGAGGAGCTGGTACAGGGCCTGGCATTCTGCTCCTGGCTCTGCCCTGAGCGCTCCTCACCCCCACTGTGTATTGGGGATGGCAATTTACTGTGGACATGGCTACGATCCCCAGCTCATCCAGTGAAAGTGGCTTTGTAGCACCACCAGAAATGCTGCAATGCCCAGTGATGTGTGGGTGGGAGCTTGCTCCGCTGCACTAGTGAAGGGATCATCTACATGAGCATCGCTTCTTTTCTGTGCTCCTTCAAATGGGAGCCAGCCCCAAAGCTCAGGGTCTGTGCTGTGGGCCCCAGTGTGCTCCAGAAAACTCACTGCTGTGCCCCACACAGGCTTGGAGCACGCTGAGCATGCCGTGCTGGCTCCAGCAGGTTGTGGCCTCCTCCAAAACTGCTTCACATGGGCTCATGAGCAGTGTTTGCAGCTCGGGGTTGGAGGAAGAATGATAGCAGTTGTAGTGTCTGGCAGGTATCAGCATGCTGCCCTCAAACCAGAAGGGAACCATGGTGGAGTCATGAAGGCAACACAGAACCCAGACCTGCTTTTACTACATTGGACTGTTTTCCAGCCTCCTGCTCTGGCTTTTTTGGGTGCTGGGGTCTGTAACTCCCAAGAGCATACAACCTGCCCCTGGGCAGGCACGGTACGTGCCCGTTCTCTCCCCCTGCACCGTTGCCCAGCTTTGCCCTCCCCTCCCTGCCTGCCAGGGACCCGCTGGAGTGTGGAGGGCACGGAGCTGCTGGCACTTGGCCGCAGGCACAGCGAGGCTCCTGCTGCTCCTGCTGGGGCAGGCAGATGGCAGGCAGGCTGGGCCGCATCCTGCCAAGGGGCCCAGAGAAAGCCTCTGCAAGAAGCTTTTGTTTTGTTACCCAGAGCTCCTCTTTCAGCCTTAGTGTTTCCAGGGCATCGAAGGGTCCCTGCGAGCAGGAGCAGCCCTGGGGTCATGGGGGTGTCCGACCCTCTTTGGGGAGCCTCAGCATGGCCAGTTGTGCCCTGTCCTCCTCTGGATAGGTGTAGGCAGCTGAGACCCAGGGGAGAGGCTGGATTCAGCTTAGAAATTTTCAGTGACGAGCAAACACATGTAAGTCCTGCAAAGCACAAAAACAAAGGAGAAGAAAGAACCAAGTGGGACAGAAACCAGGGAGAAAGGTGATGATGGAGATAGCAGGGTGCAGCAAGGAGGGAGAAACACAATCCACTGAAGCAGGTACATAATTTATTTGCCTATTAGCTATTAATAAGCTGGCCTTTTGTATCAAGTCTCCCGACGTCCTTGTAACAACTTCAGGCCTTTCTGCGGAGCATCACCCTTTCTGGGTGTTCCTATGCCACTTGCCATGCTAACATGATTCTTGATATGTCCCTCGCCCGGCACTGTGCCTTCGTTACCACCATTCAGCTGAACAAGTAATTAATGCGATTCCCTATTACTGCACTGTAACTGTAACCTCCAGGAAACACCCGTGAGGTGGGAACATCTCCTAGGGACACCGGGCATGCATTGCTTTGGGTACTGCCTAAAGGATGAGGGAGGTCTTTGGGCCTTCCTCGTGAGCTGAGTTAAAGCAGAATGGCCAAGCTGATGGCTTGGGCAAGCGATGGACCTTCCCTTCCACCTCTTGCTGTCCATAATTACTGCAGGGCTGGTTGTGATACTTGATATCAAGATGTAGATCAGCTGACTGTAGCAAGGAAAGGTGGAGAAGGCCATCTTGGTTAGCAAACCCATGGCTACCCTGCTGAGTGGGTACAGCCTCCAGTGTGTGCCTTCCTCCCATCCCCTTTGCCAAGCTGAAGATGGAGGGGAGATGGGCTTAACCCATCCCATGTATTCTTGGGAGAAAAATGCATTTGGAGGCACATTTACAGAGTGGTGACCAGGACACCATACCACAGGCTTGGAAGGACCCATTAGAGCAGCCAAGGTCTCCTGCACCTGGTTCTTTGTGGCTCAGGGAGCAAGGTGGGTCTTTACTAATGGGAAGACCCTTCTATGACCTGGGGATACATCACCTCCTCCCTGTTGTTGCTTGATGCTGCTGCTCACAGTGGAGTGCACAGCTGCTTTTTGAGTTTTCTTGCAGTGAGAGATGCTCAGTGCCTCCTGGGAAACCCCTTGAAAGGCTCCCAGGGCCTCCCTGGCACATGGAAGTGCCGCAGGTCAACTGGTCCCCTAAGTGTTTACCTCGTATCCCTTGGGCATTGTGCAGGGCGGCAGCAACAGTGAGGCCAGAACTCAAGCCTGGAGCCACACAGCTCCTATGAAGGTGGAAACGTGCCTTGGTGTGACTGAGCTACAGCCCACACCTGGGCAGGTAGGAGCATCTGGGCTCTTTGGTGTCATTTAGTCTTAAAATATGAATGTTGCTTCTTAAAATGAGCATTGCTTCTCAATCCTTCTGTGGGAAGCTCTTAATTGCAAGGGGAATCCCTCACCTCTTGTGTGTGATGTCCACGGAGCAATGATGAGGACAGCTCTGCCCCAAGTACTGAAGCTATCACTTGGGTGCTCAGCTCAGGAGCTGAGCTCGTGGGGGTGCACTCCACTTGGGATCGGTTGCAGAAGAGTTCTGCTTTGTTTGCAGCCATCATTACCTGTGAAGATGTGCCAGGGCTGTCAGCACAGCCCTGCTTGCAGCGCAGTGTTTCTTCCCCGTGTTTCCTTTAAAGCCAAGGACAGCAAGGCAAGATAGGGTTTCACGGAGGTATAGGGTTTCTGAATCTGAGTCTTTCCTGAGACAAACTCTAATCCTTACCTGCGTGTCAGAGCCGCACAGACATCGGCCGTGTCCGTAACCACACATAGGATCTATTGCTGGAGGAAGAGCTGTAATTTAGGCTGGCTGAACTTGGCAGCAGGTGAGTGACTGTTTTTAATTTCATTTATTTTGCTTGTAAAAGTCAGTACGGTGTTAATGGTATCATGGAAATATAACTGAACCCAACACCTGTGGAATGTTCCTATCTATATTAAGCCACTCCTTTTATTTTATTTCATCACCCACGGGATGTGGAAGAATCACCTGGTTGACAAGGTTCCCATTTATCTCCAGATAAAATGGTGCTTGACTCATGGCTGTATACCAGGCTGTGCTGATACAGGATTTTTGGATGCTCTTGGCTTTGTGCCTGATCCCAGGCAGATATGCTCTGTACTTTCAGCATTTACAGCCTTTGTTTCTTTTCCAAGACTTAAATAAAGTAGTTACTCTTGGCTGTGATCTTTTTAATGGGTTTGAATGTTTTGCAAGTCTTCCATTAGAAAATGATCAGCCATTGCAATCTGCTTTATTGGAGCATATGCAAGAAACACTGAAGACACAAGAGGAAATATTAGTTGCATCCAGTCGGTTCAAATTAAACCATAAGGACCTGGGGTGAAATAATTCATCAGTATTTCTGACAAGCTGAGATCCATTGCTGCCAAGTGGTCGCTTAAAACCTGAAAAAGGGGCAGGAGCATCTGTTCTATCAGAATGAATTAAATGTGGAGCGGACGAGATGCAGGAGCAGATTACATCAGATTCAGACTGCAATAAGAAGAGATAATTGGATCTTTCTTTTTGGATTGGCTTTATCTCACCTGGAAATAAAGAGATGTTTTAGGCGATCCTGCGGGACTGAGCACAGGGATCCCCACTGAGCCACGTGAAGTTGTACAGTGCTTACCCAGTGATGCAGAGTGGAATTTCGGAAGAGTTAAAGGAATTTTGGGTCAAAACTGCTTCTAATTCTGGTGGAATCAGTACAGTTTGTATTTACTGGTGGAGAATAACATGCGATTTTTGGTGAGAACAATTTAGGTCATCTTCCCTGGTCTGACAGCTCAGTGCAGCAGCACTGCCTCAACACTCCCTGCAGCTCTCACACTAACGAGCGCTTCAATCCTCCAAGCGCTCATGAAAAAGCTCACAGAAAATCATCACTGGGGGTAAAGGCAGGCTGGAAAGTTGTCAAAGGGGCTAAAGAGACTTTCTTTGGTTTGTATTGGGTTCCAATTCAAGCAAGCATCAGCCCCAAGTTACTCCATGAGCACCGCCAGGGTGGCTGCGTGTCTGATGTGTGATGAGCTGCGGACTCAGGGTGAGGCAATCTCCAGGGCAGGGTTTGCGGTTTCTGGTTGACACGAGCTGATGTTGAACCCTCGTTCCCTTCCCCAGTGTGCATTGCCCAGCCCGTGATGGGGCATGGTTGCTATTACGGTTGTCATCCTATTTCAGGGGGAAAAGCCCTGTGTTGCACAACCTTCCCAACACTCTTGGGCTGGCAGGATGGCTCACCGTGCCAGCTGTCAGGGAAGTATTTCTTTTTGGCACTTTCTGACAAATATCAAATGGATGAGGATGGGTTTTCCTACCAGTATTTTGTTTTTAGTGTTCTTCTCAACTTGCTCACCAAAAACGTCCCAAAAACCTGAGTTGCTCTCCATTTCAGATTTCCAAAAATCAAAATGCTTGCTTGAAACACTGCAATTTTTGCAGCTGACCTGCACTACAAGCCTGTGCTCTGGTGAATGATTTCCTTTTGCATATGGGGAATGAAGCTCAGCCCATGGTGCAGTTGGGAAAGCTGTGGCTCTGCTGTGGTCACTGCCCTGGTGCAGTGGCTGGACCTGGGCTCGCCGCTGGGCTCAGCTGCTGTTGGGCTCAGATGTATCCGTTTTCAAAGGTCACAGGAAGGAGATTGGGAAATCGCTCTGAAGCAAAAATCAGCTCCAACATGGCACAAGGAGCCCAGAGCTGCTGGAGGGAAATGTACCTAGGGGTCACTTCTAACTCTGAGCTTTGAGATGTTCTTTTCCCCACAGCTGGGATGAGATTTTCCAAGGCTGGTTTTCCAGGACCTAGAAAGGTGGTTGTGTCCTTTCTTTTCTTTTCTTTTCTTTTCTTTTCTTTTCTTTTCTTT
>VXAL01002270.1:110206-161161 GCA_013399475.1 Chauna torquata | reverse complement strand
GGATTTTTTTTTTTTTTTTTTCCCCTGGCTGAAAAATAAGTTATATTCTTATTTGGATGAGTTCCCTGGTCTGTTTGCCTAAATAATTTTGGTGGCACAGTAGGGTGGGCAATGACGGATGGGACCGAGCCACTGGGTGCAGGGATTAGGAAGAGAGGGATGGGGACTGGCTCCGGCAGCACAGCCACTAAGAAATGTGCAGGGCATGGTGGCTCAGTGCCCACGGGGGTTTCTGGTGGACAAACCAAATTCTGAGAGGGGCAGGGGGGATTTTTCCTGCAACAAATGCTCGACTTATAGGTTATCTGGTGCACAAATGCCCTTGGGGACAAGTCTCTGAGACCTTGTAGATTTATTGTCACTTATGTTGCTGCAAATGGGGCACAGAGTAATGAGGGCTGATGTTTCCTGACAGCTTGGCTTTGCATTGTAAAAGGCACTTCTGGTTTTCAAAAACATGCGAATTTCCATAGGCATTTTTGATGGGAGAAACAGAAACAAAAAAATTTGCTGTTCTCTCTAATGCCAGCAGGTTTTCTTCTGACAAAAACATTTCGTTCCAACTTCACTGTTTCAGTTGGCTTTTCTGATGTTTCTGCCTACATTAAAATCACAGTTTCTCATACAGTGTCTACACATCCGCTTATATATCCCACATCTGTTGTATTTGATGTCTCATCTCCTAAAGGTTCAACATAATCATTACACAATGTGCCAACATCTCTGATTTGCAATTTCATTCAGAAAGGAGTGGTGAAAGACTATTTATTTATTTATTTTCCTGGTCTGATGGAAAATGTGAGTTAGGGCATGCTAGGATTTTCCCTGTGGCAGAAATCCTGCACCCATCTGCTCTGCTGCAGAGCTTCTGGTCTCGGGGGGGTGGGGGGTGGNGGGGGGGGGGGGGGGGGGGTGGTCTTATTCTGGTTTTGGGTATTTTTTGTGGACTTCGTGCAACAAGACCTTTTGCACTCCAGGCAGACGTATCTGGGACATGATTGGGACAGGTTTCCTTCAGGGCCAAATCTCCCTTTTCTCCTAATTTTCTCCCATCCTTCCACCACCCTCTTCCTCACCCCATCCCATGCCACCATGACAGCATCATCACAGTCAGGAGGAGGAGCTGAGGGCTGTTTAATCTCGTTCCCACCATGTTCAAGGGGGAAACACCTTATCAGCTGCAGGGGTGGCTGGAGGAGGCACAGCTGGGCACAGTCGGAGAGCAGCACCCTGAGACATCCTCAGTTCCTCTCCAGTCATCCCTAATTTCTCTCCAGCAGTTCTGCCACTTCTCTATTTTTATTTCATAGCAGAAAGCACTGAACTTTTAAAATTCTTTTATTTTTTTAGAGCTCTCCTCCCCAGACTTCACTCCCAGCATATCAAAGCTGAAGCACTTTTGGTGTTTATTCCTTGGGAAGTCATCACAAGAAAAGCTTTGGGTTGGGAAATATTCAGCCTGCTTCCTATGCAAAAGATCTGAGCACATCCTCACTGCTCTTGCTCCCTTGGCAAACAGGGATTGAAACGGAGGGATGCTGGGATGGATGGATGGGTGGGAGGATGGATGGATGCTTGGACAGATAGGTAGATGGATGAACAACCTGATTCTTATTAACTTGTAAACTTTATTCTCAAATAAAAGATTAGATGCTTCAAAGTCTGGCATGCAGAAAATATTGGTTATTCAGACCCAACCCTTTTATTCTTGCATTTTTGCTGTTCCACAAGCAACAGGAGCTGGTCCCTGCCTGGGAGTCATGTGTGCAGGATCAGGCTTGGGACATTACAGACCTGAAGGCTCCAGATCTGTGGGATGAGGACAAACTCTGCAGCTGTTTCCCCAGCAGTTTGGCTTATGCCAGCTGTCCTGGGGAGGGGAGAGGGGGGACGCCAACAGATGCAAGGGTGGTCCTTGATTTAAGCTATGAGCATGGGGTCAGATATGTTAAACCTGTCCAGACACAACAGCTGGTTTCTGATCTTCCCTAAAGGGAACAGGAGGAAAACCAGGCTATGAACACCCAATCAACACTCAGCTGGTGTTTGAAAAAAACCTACAGAAAAAACATTTTCCCATACAATTTGCAGCTTAGTATCTTCCCAAATACAGCCCCAAAGCTCAAAGCTCAATGAAATCCATAAAAGGCTCTTATTAACTGTATAGTTCATGAGTCAAGCCCTAATGAGCCAATCTATCATGTCCTCTAGCACACAGACATGCACAGAAAAAGCTGAAGAAGATAAGAAAACTCTTTGCTTTATCAGGAAGGTGTCCTGGCTGCTTTCTTATCCATGGAGCAAGCTTCAGCCTTGGACATATCTGTCAGCTAGAAGCATCTCTCTCCTCCTTCAATCCAAAACTTCCAAGCAAGCCTATGGGCATCCTTTTGCTACCAGCCAGATATTTCTGCTCATCCCCTGGGCACAGGAGTACAGTTTTGGCACTGCAGCCACGAGATGGCACTCCAGGATAGACATTTCCCAGGACATAAACTACCGCAGCAGTCCCAACGTGTGTTCCGCCACTCTAATTCTTGCTTGGAAGCTTTTAGCTGATTTACTTCTCTATTGCCTGCATGCATGCAGATTTGGGAAGGGATCCCCTAGCCGTGGGGGGGATGCTCGCATGGAGAAAGCCCCTTATAGGGCTGTTAGCTGAGGCCTCCTGGCATCCGTGCAGAATAGCCATGCCTGGATGATTTGGCTGGATAGGAGATGCCACCTGGCATAGCATTTGGTCTGTTAGCCCTGTCCAGGCCAAGGGCACAGCTTCCTGTTCACTTCTTGCTCACCAAGAGCATGGGTACGGCCCCAGGTGCTCCTGCTGGGTCTTCATTCCGCCAGGGGCTGATCCCCAGAGCTGTGGTTCCTGCTGCACTGGACCCGTTTCATGTTGCTCATAACAATGATGGAGCCGAGGTAAAGCTCCATAAGCCCAAAAGTCCGGGCTTGGGTTGCCCCTTGTGCACTTTCCAACCCCCTGGGGTTAAGTGACCTGGGGCTGTGTGAGCTCAGGGAGCTAGGGCATAAATCACATTTCCACCATCCCACATTACATACTCCTGCCTCATCAGCTCAGAGAGAGGACAATGGTGAGAGCGGAGAGAAATTCATTTCTGGTCGCCTGGACTTCTCCCTCCTTATCCTCCAGATCTGATCCCACTGGGGTAAGCAACCTCCCAGCCCCATCAGCGATGGAGCCTCATTTAGAAATAAATAATGCAAACAGCCCCAGAACCATAGAAAGGCAGAAGCAGTGGGGATGCTTGGAGCTCTCTCCCAGCCTCCTGCTGAGCGTGTTCACTACAGCTGCTTGGGAGGAAAGTGGCAGTCTCCAGTTTTAATAGGGTTTTATATGGATGGAGGTAATTTCTTTTTCAAAAATCAGAACTGCTGCTTTAGAGGAATGAAGCAAAATTAGAGAAGGAATCATCCTGACCATTATGAATAAAAATGGTCATAAAATAAAAATATTAGTTGTTCTTTTTTTTTTTCTTTCCACAGTAGTAAGGACTGTAACTGAGGATTAGTTGGTGTTTCCAGGCTTTTAGTGCCTGTCTCAGAGCACAGACTGGTTCATGACTGGGAAAGGGACCTTAAATTGAGATTTTTCTCAGGGGAAACAACTAAGTGTAAATGGATTGCTTTAAACTACGGAAATTGAAACAACACATCACCTCCACACATGTGCAGCTGTGGATGCAATTCTGTAAAAGCTTCACAACAGGAGAGCATGCATTGGGCAAGAGCTGTCTCCTGCCCCACTCTCTTGAGCGGTCCAAGGGAAGTCTCCAGCCGAGACATGTCCTCCTGGGGGTCTCGCTGCCCTGAGATGTCATTGGGCTACTGGAGACCATGCAGGGAATGGTGGGGGGAAACCTTGAGCAGAGAGATGGGGAGCTACCAGGTGACCCTCTGGTGGGACATGAACATGGGACTGCAGGGGTCTGCTCCAAGGTGGGCTGTGTCTGGGATGGAGAGTTCATCCTCCCTGCATGGAAACTTGTTTTTTTCCAGAACTGCCCAGACACAGCCCCAGTACAAGAGCCAGCCTTGACTTCCTAGAGACCCAGCCCTCATCCCCTCTTGGCCATGACTGCAGCTCCCAAAGGCCCCAGTCTTGTTGAGTTGTTCGAATGCTCCACAGCCACCATGGAGCAGCAAGTGTATGACACTTCCTTCCTAATTCCTGCCATTTTATCACAAATAAGTGTGCAGCCACCAACTCTGTATCATCAATACTTTATTCATGTGCGAGCAAGGGATTCATTACCAGAGAAGATCTCTTGCTGCTCCAAAAAACATGGTCATGGTCTGGTTGAGTGATGAAACCACAGCACTGCTGGCGTCACAGTGGGTTTAAATAGCCTTGGCAAGTCCAACATGGTTGTTGGCCCGGTCAAAGACGCTGTAGTACACTCTGATGAAGACATCTCCCAAGATCCAGAGGTCTGCAGAGGTGTTCTGGAAGCTGCTGATGCATGTTCCTTGGTTGGTCTGCATTTGTGCAACAGAAGGCAAATGGGGAAAATATGGGTTAGTAGCTTTTGTTGGGTTGCTCTGGAGGCCCATGGCCATCCATCTGCTGTCTCCCATGGGAATGGGAGAAGCCAAAGCAACAGGAGCCATTGGAGAAAGTAAAAGAACATGGAGACAGGCTCTTGGAACCAGGGCATCTGGTCCCTCCTTACCTGCTCAGTGTAAGCCGAGGCAGATACAGGATACTGAACCCCATTGATGACAAAGACAACATCAGGCATGGCAGAGATGTAGCTGCAGTTCACGTTGTACTGCAGGGGACAGACGAAAGAGGCTCTTAGGTAAGAAGCAACACATTCACTGGTTGAGAAGGGAAGGGTTTTAGTTTTGCTGATATGAACTGGAGACTGGGAGAGTTTCATGGAGGTCTCTGGAGGTATCAGAGCAGCAGGGCTGGTTTGCCATGAACAGTGATGCCATTTGCCTCTGCATGGAAGCAGGCTTGGAGCCAGGCTTGTGCCAGGCTGCCTCCTGGGCCAGCAGAGCAAGAAATGGATGCCCTTACCTCTCCAAACATGTTCTGCCTGGCCCCGATGGTGCTCTGGATGTCACTAACGTCAGAGGGTGGCCCAGCCACAAGGGACGTGCCAGTGTCAATGATGGCTTGGCAGCCACCACTGCACGCAATCTCCTGCCTGTTCACGATGATGCTGGCAGCAGGGAGGGAAGAACAGATAAGGGATGGGCTGTCGAATAACCAGCTGGATCTTAGTGAGGCTTTCAAACTTCTAGAATAGTTAGAGCTGGGACAGCTGAATTGCTGGTGTTTTCCTCCCCTTGAGCCTTTTGCTTCTTGGGGTTTGCAGTGACAGCTGGTATCACAGCCCTGTTGCATAAATGCAGACGGAGGCACCAAATACAGTCAAAAGCTGGGACTGAACTGAGCCCAGCAAAGTAGTTTTTGGCCCAAAAGTTTGCTCTGCTCATCACCAGACACATTCCCAAGAGAGCAGGCTTAGTGCAAGCGCAGAACTAGGCTGTATCCCAGCACAAAGCATTCCCGAATTAGGTGGGAATTGCCAAAGTACTGTGAGTTTTGGCCCCTTGGCCTTCTGTACTACAGTGTGTTAGATGCCAGTGGAAAGCCTACGATGTTCACGGATCTCAGGTCTCTTCAGAAACAATGGTTAGAAATGAACATAAACAGCAGAAACATTTTGTTACCTGTCCATGGAGATCTGCCAGTAACCCTGGTAAGAGACGGGAATCCAGTTGATGGAGCCAGTGAAATAAGATTCATCAATTCCCCCGAAGATGACCACGCTCCCCATCGTCTCGCTGGATCATGCACAAAAGAAAAACACCGAAGGGTATGCCATGCATCTTCAGTGCAGTTACCTTAGAACAAGAGGGCTGCGAGTCCCATGGGGTGAGATGCTGCCTGCGACACCGCGGTCACATCCGTTCCCCTCCTCATTGCTGAGCCTCAGCAAGGCTGTGGGATGACAGCAGCGTGCTCCCCTGTCCTTACACATCATGACACAGAGACAACAGCCGAATGGCAGCAGTGACAGTGGAGGAGCTGGAGCGGTAAGCAAATGCAATGATCTGAACCAAACAGATCTGCTACCTTCCCCAGCCACCAGGGTGATGCAGCTTACCGGGTTAGATAGACTGAAAAGAGGTTCTGCTCCAGCAAGCTCTCATTCACCATGTTATCAAAGACAGGAATGATCCCATCAGCAGCCAGACTTGGGTAGCCCAAGCCCAGGATCCCATCAAATTTGACATGGACAAAGAATTGGCCAGGTTCGGTGGTGCTCAAGCCGAAGAGCTGGTTGGTATCCATCAGTGATGCAACCTAGGGATGGGGATGACATTGTTAACTCTGGATCAGGCACTGCAATGTGTGTGTAAGTCAGGTGGAGAAGGCACAGAGGAGCCCCCGGGGATGCCATCATGATACTTACAGTGACAGTGTCGCAGCCCACGGTGCCCTCCATATCGCCGGTGCCATAGTGAATGGACAGGTTCTGCCCTGTGCTTTTGTAGGTGGAGGACTGTGATGGGTTAAACATCTGATGGCTTTCTGGAAGGTAAGAGGGAAACCAAAAATGAAGACTTTCAGCAAGGCTGAGCCAGAAGGAAAGCGTGGGAGTAGGAACCCTGCTGAACTGCTGTTTAGACCTGCCGTTTATTACTCTGCTGCAGGAACAATTTAGCTATGAACATTTGCCATACTTCCCTGCTGCTCCTCCAGCATCCTAATGCCAGGGATCTGCAGGATATTTTGTCTCCCCTTTGGGACAGATGGGGAAACTGAGGCACTGAGCACTAGGAGCATCGCCCTGTAGAGTATAGCATTGAGAAGGTCCTTCACCCCAAATACTTATTCCCCCAGCATGTTCCACAGACACAACAGGACCCAGCACCACAGAGTCTGTTTGTTGTACTGGCTAGGGGGCCTCTGGTCCCCCAGCAGTGTCACCCCAAAATTTAGGCTTGATCCTGTAGCTATAAGCCCATGACATGCTGCTGGACCCTAGCTCTGGCAAGACAGGGAGCCCTGTCCGCCACTACTTACGGCAAGCCAGGCTGGCGCAGGAGACGGAAGGAACCCACAGGTTGGAGGAGCCGGTGTCGAAGACCACGGTGAAGTCCTGAGGTGGAGTGCCGATGGAGATAGTCCCGTAGTACTCCATCTACAGGGCAGCAGGACCAAGGGATGCTTTTAGGGCATGGAACCAAGCCTGGAGCTGACCCAGGCTAGCAGCCTTTGTGGTCCTCTCCTACACATGCACGGGGACACCTTGCTTCTAGCAGAGCTGCTGAGGGGACATTTCAGTGTCCTGGCTCTGGCTAGGGCCAAAAGCATGGGTAGGAAGGGGCAAAGGAAATGAGCTGAATGCTTTGGGGAAAAAAAGATTCAGGTTTGGTCCCTGTATGGCACAGACACAGGGATGGGCATCCCACAAACCGCCCCAGGTCTGCACCACTGTGCGTTTAAGCCAGCACTCACGTCCAGGGTGTTCAGCAGGGGCTCGGCAACCACGTCAATCACTCTGGGAAAAGCATGCGGGAATTTGGTGCCGATGTCGTAGTGGTGGCACTGGAAGAAGCGGCGCAGCAAACCCTTCTCCCGGAGGATCTCTCTCAGTTTCTTCCCCCTTTCCAAGGGCAGCCTGGCACAAGCACCAAGAAAAACAGAGTTAGCCAGGAGCTCACTGCCTGCAACTCCTGCAAGCAGCATTTGACAGTGTCAGCGCTAGTGCTGCAATGCTGCAGGGACTTACTTGGTGATGCCCTCAGAGAGGGCAAGGACCACACACAGAAGCACCAGGGATCGCATCCTGCCAGGGCTGAGGGGGCAAATGCCCCATGGCTTATATAGTCCCAGTGCTCCCCACCTTTGGTGCCAAGGGCAGCTGGGACTGCCATGGGGCCGTCCCCTCCCTGGCAGGCACCCAGCCAAGGCGGGGTGGGCACCCCCCAGTGCCACCCAGGGACTGGAGCACACAGCAAACAACGCCTAACATCAATAAGTCACACAGCAGGGTGGGAGGATGGCTGGGTGCTTTGGGCTGATTTCCTACCACAGACCCCGTGCTACCCCTCTGCTACCCTCCCCAGTTCTCCCATCCTTTAGCACCCCAAATCCTTCATCACAACCAGGATCTGCACATTGTGGGCATCAAAATTAGCCATTGATCATTTGGGCATCCAAAATGCAAGCAGCTGTCTAGCTTCATGCATTCCCCCCCCCTATTCGGGGGGGGCCTGTCCCTGGTTGGAACAGGGAAGGGGGTCCCACCGTGCATGTACAGCGTGGGGACGTGGGCGTGAGGGCTATGCGCACGTTTTGGCCCTCCGCCTCCCACCATTATCTGCAAAAACGATTAGTTAAGTCAGATGCAAACAGGCTGCAGGAAAGGTGACCCCACAGCATGCTGACCCCTCTCCATGTGCTGTGTGCACAGTGATATGGGGACCATTAAACCAAGATTAAAAATCCTAATGAACACCCTGCTATGAGCTGCACCAATAATCGCTAAAGGCATCAGCTCGCCTTTCGCACTTGGCCAAGAGCGGAGTGCGGGGGAGTTTGGCCAGAGGCCAGAGGATGCAGGGCGATGCTGTGCCCCATGGGATAAGGAGCCTTCTATCAGCTTGGTGCTGGCGGCTTCTGTTTGAGCCACCTGAGGCCCCAAAAGCTGGAGGCAGCCGCTGGCATCACGGCAGGGGGTTGGGTTTCTCTGACGACAGCATAGAAAAGCCAACAGACTCTTTTTGTCTTTGTTATTTGAATCCCTGATCAGGGTTTCCACTGCTTAGCCTAGAAGTGAAGCTGTGTGCCCCTGCACTGCTGGGACGGTCCCACCCCTACCAGTGCAGGGCAAGGTGGCTTTCTGCAAGGGCCCTGCTCTTGTGAGTAAAGCAGGAATTAATAATGATTTCTTCAGCAACATTATGGGAACCAGCTGAAATTGTGCCACTTGTTGGTACAGAAGTGGGAATGGGCTGGGGCTATGCTGCATCGGACAAAAAGACAACCCCTGCCTGCTGCAGGGATGCATTCAGCTTTGGTCTCAGACACAAGAAAAGCCCTTTTCCTGATGGGTCAGACCCATCAGGACATATCCCAGAAACCACCCTGGGAAACAAAACCTCTCTCCAAGCAATAAACTGAATCCCACGAAGTCCAGGCTCAGCCCTGCCTTTAACAAATAGGCTTCTTGAGGGCTGCTGACGGGGGCCATGACTGCCCCAGCGCTGTTCAAACATGGGGTCGCAAGTCCCAAGCTGCTGCATGCAAAGGGCTTTTGATCTGAGGCCCCAGTAAGCGCCGCGGTCTTGTTTTGCAGAGCCAAAGGCAGAAAACCACGGGTCTGTCCAACTGCCAGGAGCAGCAAATTGCTCCAGGGCACTGTGAGCTGCTGAAGGGAGAGATTTGGGGTGGGAGCAATGTTGCTTTTCTGGACACGAAAGAGGAATTCGAGTAGCAGGAGGCTTGATTTATTCTTGCTGTAAAATCAGGGTGGATTTGATATAGATTTTAGGAGGGGGAATTGCACGATGCTCTTTAGAAACCACACTGCAGTTATGTGAAGTGTTGAATATCCAGCCCTGGGAGCATCCCCTGGCCACGGTGCCGGTGCTGTGGTGCCGCCACGAGCTTTTTGCATGGTTCACCTTGGAGCCAGGACATTACAGGGAGGACATCCCAGCAGGCAACAGGGTGCTTGGCACCATGCTGCGGTGGGAAACGAGCACACAAGAGGCAACAGTGGCCAGTGCTCTAGATTAAGGGGTTGTGTTGGCTTTTCCGCCGTCTCACAGGAGGACATGAGTTTTTGCTTCGCTGCTTGTGCTTTCTCCCCTCTGGGAGTGTGCACAGAGGTTTTCTTGCAGGGTACCTCTTAGGACAAAAAAAAAAAGGTGGGGAGGGGAGATTTGCTGCCAGCACCAAGTGATTTCCCATTAAATTGTCATCTCCTGCAGTTTAAAGCCACCGCAAGATTGGCAATTCCCACCAGGCAGTGCTGCTTGGGCTCTGGTGACTCCCCCCAGAACGAGAATTTAGGAAAGTAAAAAGCTGCTTGGCTGTTTTATTTCTTTTTGTTGTTGTTTTGTTCTGTTTCTGAATTTTTGTTTTGTTTCTGCCTTTTTCCAAGTCTGTCGGAAAGCCAGAAGCTAATAAAGCAATGCAACTTAATGAAAGAAACCCCAAACGTGACTCTATGTATTTTTTTTTACACTGTTACAAAATAGTAGCATTTTCTTCTGATTTTTCATGCTATGTTGCTATGGGGTCCCCCTTCTGTATGGGGAAAGAGCTAATCCAGGGCATCTCCAGAGCCCCTCTGCCATGGATGCCAAGCAATGGGGTAAATCCCCTCCAAATCAATGATTTTTTTTTTCTTTAACTAAGCTGCCCATGGAGATAAAACTTTCTTTGTATAAAAATAAATAAATAAAATCAATCCAGCCATTGCAATGTTTTATTTTCACCCAATTTACAATATCTGGTTGAGGGAGACACAAGCGTGGGCAATCTTTCACTCAATCTCATACATTCTCCATTAACACAGCATCTGCCACAGATATACCATTGGTGTCCTTAGAAACAGAAACAGCTGCTACAATAGCACCAAAACCCACTAAAAGGGGGGCCCGGGCCACAAGAGGTGTTTGCAGCTCAGCTCCCTCCCACATCCCAGGGTTCTGCTCTCAGCATTGAACCCCTGCAGCTTCCCAGGCAGCAGCTCTGCGCCAGAGCACTTTCACACCCCAAAACAAGCTCCACGTTTAAGCATTGCTGCTGCTTTAAATAAATCTGTTCTGTTTGGTTTTTTTGTTGTTGTTGTTATTTTTTTGTTTGTTTGTTTGTTTTGTTTTCTGTTAATTGCTGATTACTCTTTTCTGTTTCTCCTCAAGCTGCTGATGGTTACTTTAGGAAGTCGATGGGATGCTCAAATGATGCAGACTTTTCCCACAATGTGTTTTTTAAGAGGGGAACTGAAAGCACATGGCTGAGATAACTTTTAGCACCTAAGTTAACAAAAGCCATTAAATTAAATTTAACATTCCATTTTCCTCTTGAATTTGACCAACACAGAGGCCAGCATAATGCCTGAACCTCAGGCTGATGCTGAGCCTGGAAAACTTCTCCCCATGTCCCAAAGACCCACATCGGGCATCACACAGCTCCAGCCAGCTCCGCTTCACCCTCTGCTAAACACGTTGCATTACAAGATGCTTTGCAGCAGAGTGTGAATGTCAGGGAAAACCCAACCCTTAATTACCCACAATAATTGACAGATATTTCTTTTAATTGCAGGCTAGATTAGATCATTCATCACCAGCTGCTTCCAGGAGGAAATATGTGGATAAGACATGATCACGACGGGAGCTGGTGCTGCAGCGATCACAAAGCAGGTTTGTGCAGTTGGAATGGCACAGGAACCAACGCAGCAGGGAGGTTGCAGGGGCATTGCAGAGGCGTCGTGTTTGTGTTGGCTTGGGCAGAAGACGAAGTTTGGTTGTCAATCAAAATGCTAAAATTCTCACAATGGGAAATTTCTTCCCCTCTGACTTTTCTTTTTCCTACTGCACAATTCCTAGTGCAGAAATAAGCCTTCCATTCCCCAGTTTTGCCTGCAAAATGTGAAAATGGGGTGGTTTGGCACTGCCAGAAATCTCCCCTTGCCTGAAATGAATTTCTAGCGAAAACAGCCAAAGATCACCATTCATTTTGGAGGCAACAGGAAGGGCCTGTGCAGAGGAAGGTGCCTCGAGCTCTGCAGCCACCGTTCCCCAGCCTTCCCAGAAAGGAGCTCAGGTTGCCGTCGCTACCTTCGCCTGCTGGGTTTGCTCCTGCAGACATGTTGGCAGGTGAAATAGTGCCAATCAGCTTCACCTCACAAATTTTGTTGTGCACTGGGACAAACCCCAAGGGAGGAAGTACTTGGCTGCAAAGGGAGCTCTGTGCTCATCGTCTAGGTTCACTCCTCCCAGATTTCATCAGCCTTTATTTTTATAAAATAAAGGATGGAGGTGAAATCTAGCTGACAGCATCCATTACATGCAGACAATATCTTGTGAAAGGGTTTTTTGAGGCCAGAGATGTTTGCTGTCCTCTATCTGCTCCTCTACAGAGCAGAGCTCTGCTCTGAGGCAGAGTTTTGTTAAGCAACGTGCCACAGCAGCTTGGCCTGGCCAGGCCTCAGTTTCCCCATATACATAGCTTATAACAATGCTTTCTACTTTGGAAAAGCACTTCTGGGGTTGCCTGGCAGGACAGTACGTTAAGCCAGGGAGGGAGCAAGAAATGGGCACTGGGGGCTGGCAGCTGGGACGAAACTCACGGCTTTACTGCCTAAAAGTCGATGTTCTTGAAGTCGAGCGAGCAGCGGTAGCGGCCGTCAAGGAACCTGGAGCAGATGAAGTTGGGCAAACACGGGCAGGTGTGGTGCTGGCGCTTCCCCAAGAACGGAACCTGAGGAGGGAAACAAGAAAGAGGAGGAGGAAATCCCCTCTGCATCACCCCTGTGTCAGCCCTTGGGATGCAAGCAGGTAAGAAAAACTATCAAGTGGGACCAAAGGCCTGGGAATTTCTCTCTGCTGCTTCTCAGGGGTTTAATGGGAATATGCCTGGAAATGAATTTCTGATCCCTCTGCCTTTGCTCCCTCCTCGTCCGAGTGGGAGGAGAAGGCACTGCATCATTAAATCTTGTCCCACCGTGCGAAATCAATACGTGGTTACAGAGGCAGAACCACCACCACCCCCGGCCCCCACCGAGGCCGGGTGTCTGGCGCTGAATGCGTGCAGAAGAGGGATTACAGCTTGGGATAATCCAAATGCTTTGGGGCATCTTATCAGACCAAGATTGCAGTGCTCGGGCGGCTCTGTAGTATTAACCTGTCTTTTTCTTGCTTGGCAGAGCATTTACGAGTCAATTTGGAGCATTTTTCTTTAAATGAATGTGCCGGGCGGCTCAGCCCCAGCTCCCAAGGCACGGCCGCAGGGTTTAGGGTGGCGGGGACAGGCAGAGGGAGCAGAAAACACCTCAGAGGATGACAGCAGCTGCATTGTGCCAGCCTGGGGACCCCCACGATGCTGCCCCGAGCCTCATCCCAAATCCGTCCCAGCCTCCTCGCCACTCTAGGGTGTTAATTGAGTTTTCCTCACACGCACGGAGCTCGGTGCCCTGCAAGAGCCAAGCTGGTGCTTGAACAGGAGTCCCTGAGCTGCCCTATTCCCCCCACCCATGAGAGCCCCCCTGGTACCTTGTGGCTGAAGGGGTGGCACTCGTCCCCCTCCTGCCCCAGGGGGGTGCACATCCGCAGACCCCGGAGCCAGAGGCTGACGGCGCAGCACGTCCCACTGCCGCACTGTGGGTCCCGCTCGCAGGCCTGGGGAGAGGCACGACAGCAAGGGGGGTCAGCACACCCACCTCTGAAATCCCAGCCACACCACGTTCAGGGGGAGCAGCCAAGAAACCTCCCTCCCCGGGCGGCCAGGTGTAAATCTTGCATGGGGATTTAAGGGAGAGGTGAGGGATGCTCACAGCTCTCCCATTTTGGGTTGGGCTGTTGAGGTTTTGGGGCAGGGCACAGCCTGGATTCGGGGTGCTGGGGTTTGCAGGACAAAGAGGAAAACCCCACGTGTGTGTGCAGGGAGGGAGCTATGCACAGGGGAGAAGTTTGCAGCTTCCCAGCTCAAACCCCTAAGGGAACCTGACTCTCCCTGAGCACCCAAAGAACCTCTTAGCACCCAAATAGTGTTAAAAATCAGGTCCCTGCTGCGACAGACCACGGCTGGGCTCTCGCTGCTGCCCTTCACCTCCAACCACCAGGGCGGCCAAAGGGCTGCAGGCAGCTGGGGGCTGCATGCCCAGCCGAGCCCCACTGGTCCCCAAACGCAGCAAGGCGAGTGCCCAGCCTCTTTCTTTGCATCCAGACATTTCCCTCCTCTCTTCAAAATTTGTCTCCATTTGGGAGAAGGACAATCTGGGATGCTCCAAGCCCTTGCCCTGCTCCCAGCCCCATTCAGGAACATGCTCCCCATCGAGATTTTTTTTTCCCCATTTGGAAAACTTCCTAAACTCCCCCATTTCCCTGTGTGCTGGGTCCAATGTGGTGCTTAGAAGAGAAAGAGAGGGAAAAAGCTGCGCTCTGGGGTGACTTTACACTCACGTGTGCTAGGAGCAGCACAGGCAGAAAAAACAGGATTGATAGGGAACAGAAGCGATGCATTGAAAAAGCAAGTAATAAATGAAAAAATACCGAAAGCAAACAGTGAAAGGCACTGCTGTTTGTTTTCTCAGTGCAAATAAGGGTGGTGGGAGAGGCAGCGAGTTGGTTTTACATCGAATTTGACTTTGCACCACACAGGTGGGGGACTGCAGGGCAAGTTCAAAGCAACCTTAACTCAGGGCAGCAAATTCAGCTGCTGCTCCCTCCGCTGCACTCCACACAGATAAAGCAAGATAAACAGGTAATTGGTAAAGATTAAACACCGAACCTGTGCAATGCGCTCTGGAGAGCAAGAGGATTTGATTGCAGTGGCACAACCGCGACCCCCAGGGTAACGAGCGCAATTTCTGCCCTATTTCCAAAAAAAACCAAAAAAAATACCAACCCAAAACCCACCCCAGGCTGGGCACAGGAGCATCAAGGCCGCACTTACCCCCGTGATGACAGCGCCGCGGTGCAAGGGCAACACCAGGAGCAAGCAGAGGGTCTGCAGGAGCCGTCGCATGGTGCCGTCTGCCCGCACCGCCTGTGGCCCCGCACCCTATATAACCCCTGCCCTCCCCTCCAGCATGTTTTTTTTTTTCTCTTGATGATCTCAGAATAAGCAGATGAGACCTGAATCTCTAATAGTATAAAAGAAATATTTTCCCCACCTAGGAGGGGAAAAAAAAAACACCGAGCAGTCATCTCATCCTCATCTATTTCCCAGGGTTATTTTTCAGCTAAGCCAACACAGCTGGATTTTCCAACTATATACATATTTATCTCTGACAGGTGTACTTAAGAATCGAATTAAGAATTTGTGATTATTGAGCTAAAACAAAATAGAAGGAAAAAGTTAGCCCAGTACAACCCAGATGGTTAAGAGTACAACGTGTAATAACATGGGTCTGTGATAAATATGCTGCAGAAAGACAGACTCAGCTGCATTTATTTGTGAGAATAAAGTAAAGCAGGGAGTGAATAATATATTTTTCAGTAATGAGAGCATGTTTGTATGTGAACACAGTGCGTAAATATATTGATTTATGGTTTGAAGTGGTGCCCCATACCTCCAATTGTATTTGGATTATCTCTTGGGAGCACATGGAAACAAGACTAGGGATTGCTAAAGTGGATAAAAAGGCAGGAAAGGATGGAATTACCAGCTTCTGTTTTTATTTATACACCCCGAGAAGGTGCAAGGGACAGAGCGGTTTGCAGATGCTAGCATCACACCCCGGGCTGTGCCAGCTCCCACAGTGGCATCTTCCACATCTGGAAAATTTGTTTTTTTTATATGTGTGCATCAGCAACACCCCAACATGCTTGCAGACTCGGGGGCCTTCCCTGAAAACACCAACCTGTACCCCCAGCTGCATCTGTCAGGTGAGAGGAGCCTTAAATCCCCACAGCCTCTGCAAGGCAACATGCCCACAGAGCTGGGGCCATTTGTCACCCACTGCCGTGCCCCATGCAGCTCCGCAGCACGAGCCCCTGTAGCTGTCCTGCAACAAGAAATAAAAACAGTTTTAAGAAAATAGCGTTAGTCCATTTAAATACCCACCCAATGACACTGCATGGTCCTGGGCTCCCATGGTCCAGCCTGGACTCAGCCAGGACCAAGCTCATATCCACTGGCCAAGGCAATGCAAGCCCAGGACATGGCAGAACTGCATTGCTCAAGGCCAGGAAAGAAATCTCTATTTTTTTCCTCATAATTAAAGCAGCGTTTGTGATTTTGACCCAGTAAGTGGGATTCTTCCAGCCCCGGTCTGCAAGGTACCATCCCCGTGGCATCTAGGCTCCTTAACAGCATTACAGATTTAGTCCCCTCTGTCTCTGACAGCAGAGTTTCTCTTACAGAGCATCAGTCCAACTCTAAATTGTCTATTTAATTGCCTAAAAATAGCCCAACCATTTCCCCCGCCACAGACCAGCATTTCTTTTGAAGTGGCAGCTGTTCTGCTGCTTTGCTGAAGTCTCCTCCACCTGGTCTTGAGCTAATTACTCCCATCCCCAGAAATCCCCCCTCCAGAAATCCCAAAGCCTTGCTCCAGGGAATGGATTACAAGCTGTGGTTTTGGGGAGGCTTCCTTGTGAAGGTCCCTGCGGGGCTGGGAGGCTGCAGCCCCTGGCCTCGGTAGGGCATAGTCACATTTTTGTCCTATGTTGCATCCTGGGGGTGCGAAAATAACTCAAAATAAGGCCCTGGGAAAGTCCAGCACACCTGACAGGGTGAGATGCAGCAGGGGACCTGTGTGCAGGCGGCATCAGGGCGCCCGGTGCCAACACACAGCTCAACCCAGGGGAAAAAAAAAATTAAAAAATAAAAATAAGAAAAATCACCGCTGCACTTCACTTCTCCCATCAATAACATTTTAATTTTCCAACCTGACAAGGTGAGATCTATCTCCAGGCGCAGTCTGGATGGGTTTCAGCCGGCTCTGTACCAGCGTCGCCAGTCTTGGCCATCAATTACCTCCTCCGCCGGGCTGGGGCGAGCGCCGCCGTAACGCCGGCTCCTCCGTGGGAGTGGGTTCGGGGCCCTCAGAACCCCACAGCCTCCCCAGCGCTGCTTCCATGGGTCCTTCCCACTGCAGACGTTGGGCCCAGCCCTGCCCGTGTCCCCGCGCGAGGCGTGCGTGGGCACTGCAGCGAAGGCACTGCTCACATTCACGCATGGGGCTTGCACGCTGGTGCGGTTGGCTTGGGGGGCAAGGAGACGCGTGCCCCGCTTTTGTAGCAAGCCCCCGAAATCCCGTGCTCAGGTGCAGGGCGCGCCGGTAGGTCTGGAGCGGCTGCTGCGTTGCACAGAGCCCCGGGAGGCTCCCAGGCGTGGGGGGAGCGGGATTCGGGACGCGCGTGAATCACCCTCCGCCGAGCCTTCGCGCACTGAGACCTTTTGGCCCTGCGGAGCCACCGTCCGCGTGTGTCATGTGACTGACGCCGCTGCCAGGAGCGGCCGGCAGGGCGGAAGTAGGGGGCGCGGGGCCCGGCGTCATGGAGGGGACCCTGGAGCAGCANGGTGCTCACCGCCGCCCTCTCCGCCCGCAGCATGAAGAGCCCGGCCGTGGTGGGCGTCCTCTGCACCGACTCGCAGGGCCTCAACCTGGGATGTGAGTAACCGAGTGCAGCCGGGGCGGGGGGGCCCGGGCCCACCTCTTTGAGTGGCCCCAGGGACCCCTCCGTGGCGCCCCCACGCCGGAGGAAACCTTTGGCCGGGCGGTCGGGCCCAAGGGGTCACAGCACGCAGGGTTCCACCGGGCTGGCAGCCTGGCAGNGGGGACGAGAGGCTGAGAGCAGCCCCACAGAAAGGGACCTGGGGGTTCTGGTGGGTGGCACGCTGAACACGGGCCAGCAGCGTGCCCCGGCAGCCAGCAGGGCCAGCCGTGCCCAGGGAGCGTCAGGCACGGCATTGCCGGCCGGACAAGGGCAGGGATCGTCCCGCTCGGCTCTGCCTGGTGCGGCCTCACCTCCAGCACCAGGCACAGTTTGGGCACCACAGTGTCAGAAGAGCATGAAACTGTTAAGAGAGCCTCCAAAGGAGAGCTATGAGGATGGTGAGGGTTTTAGAGAGCAAGATGTATGAGGAGTAGCTGAGGTCCCTCGGTTTGTTCAGCCCATAGAAGAGGAGGTGAGGGGAGGCCTCGTGGCCGCCTGCAGCTTCCTCACGGGGGGAGCAGAGGGGCAGGCGCTGGTCTCTGCTCTCTGAGGACACCGACAGGACCCGAGGGACCGGCACAGAGCTGCAACAGGGGAGGTTCAGGCTGGGTGTTAGGAAAAAGTTCTTCACCAAGAGGGTAAATGGGCACTGGAACAGGCTCCCCATGGCAGTGGTCATGGCCCCGAGCCTGCTGGAGTTCAAGAAGCATTTGGACAATGCTCTCAGCCATAGGGTCTGATTTTGGGTAGTCCTGTGTGGAGCCAGGACTTGGACTCCACGATCCTTGTGGGTCCCTTCCAGCTTCGGATATTCTATGATTATAAACCACAGCCAGCTCTTCATGCCACTTAAAATCAGTTTTATTGGTGGTTTGAGGGCCACAGTATTAGCCCATGGAGGCAGAGGGGGGGAATGGAGACAGGTTAGGAGCAGACCCACCTGGCTCCATGGGGAGGCTGCTTCACGTGCAGCTCCATCACAGCACATGTGATTTTAGCTAGCATCTCCCGTCTCACAGGCCGAGGAACGCTCTCAGATGAGCACGCTGGCGTCATCTCTGTCCTCGCCCAGCAGGCAGCCAAGCTCACCTCTGACCCGACGGATACACCCGTGGTATGCCTGGAGTCGGACAGCGGGTGAGTGTCCAGCCTGGGGATGCTGCTTTTCCTTGTGTTCATCTTTCCCCACACCTCTGGGGAATCTCCAGGGGGACAAATCTCTAGAGCAGTGCTCTCCACCTTTTACTAAACTGGCAGACTTGGAGGAAGCCCCATCTTTGAAGCCAGATGGGGAGGGCAGTCACTAATGTAGGCATGGGAAATCATTAGATTAGTGGCACCTCAAGTAGAAGGAACTGTAAAAGCAGAAGGAAACCTTTCAGGGGCTGGTGGCTACTCCAGCATGATACTTGTTCCACTCTTGGGATCCCCATGGATAATTTAGCCCATGATGTAGTGTCAGCTGGTATTTTTTTGTCAATTTGGTTGGCAAAGACTTCTCCAGCACTCTTCATGGGAGTGGGGAGAAGAGATGCAGCAACTGACAGGTCTAGCACAGAGGTGCCCATCTGCTTTCCCACCCAAGTCAGCTCCTGCTCTCACAACTGGCTTCTCAACTGCCTCAGACAGCACTTTCCTTGTTCTAGGAATATCATGATCCAGAAGCATGACAGCATCACTGTAGCAGTGCACAAGCTGGCATCCTGACCCTGGCATCCTGATGCTCCACTCCCTGCTCCGGACCAGCTCCTCCTCACTGGACAACCACTCTCCTCTGCTGCTCCAATGCAGAACATGCTTCTAGCACCAAATCTGGGCTGAAGGCTCTCCCTCTCTACTTAACAGCTCCTGTGCAGCTATCAGGGTTTTCAACTCACATTTTAGCACTTGTGCTGCTGAGGATGAAATGTGGGTCACTTGTGTAATGATAGATACGACAAGGGGTGTGTGTGCGTGTGTGTGGCCTTATCTGTTGAAGAAATCAATAAATGACCTGCAAAAACACATCTTTGCTTCTCTGTACTCCGACCGTGAAAACTGTTGCCATTGCTTTCCCAAAAGCTGTTCTTCATTAGCATTTCTCCAGAGAAGAAGAATAATGCACAAAGGCTTGAATTAATGGAGGCTCCTCCAGTGGAAAAGATACACACACTTTCCTAGGATTTCTCCTAGGAAATGTTTAGCCTCCCCTAGTTAAACTTTCCGTATGAGAGTTACTTGCTTGTTATGCCTTGGGTTGAAGTTCAAACCTAAAATTGTTGGCCCTGCCCGTGCTGCCTCCCTGGCTGCCTGCTCCCTGCGTGAACTGTAAATGGATGTTGACAACATCTGCACAAATCCAGGCCTCTCTTCACTTTACAGATTTGAGCATTTGAAAATGGTGCAGAGAAACAATCCTGCAAGAAAGGCTTTCCCTTAGAAAAACTGCTACACTTAAATGCTTCCTGTGTACAAGGGAGTGAAAAGGAGCTGGCCTGCAGCTGGCCTCATGCATAAAGCAGAAAGGAAGCTTCACAGCAGAGCATAAGCTAAAAAATAGGGCTGGGTCAGAGATAAAACTACATTCACACTGCTTTGACTTTACTACTGCACTTGTCACTGACATTCCCAATCTCATAGTCACTGTTTTGTATGAAACAGGCACTAGGGACAAGCCCACCCTGCACAGCTGGCCTACACATTCATGTTAGGGTCAGTTAATTACGTGTAACAACCTGGCCTCTACAGCAGGAGTGGAAGAGGCTCTGCTCTCCCTCTCCAGCCTGGCTGGCTGCTCTGGAAGGTGAGCACTGTCACCACTGCAAGGTGTCCATACCAAAAATAACCTGCATTCTTTGCTCAGATGAACAGCCCTATTTGGGCACCCAGCTTCCAGGTGCAGGGTGGAGGGATGTCCGCTGCCCACAAACTCGAGAATCCCCTTGAGAATTGGCTTTTCTGAGTTGAGTTGCCTTCTCCAGCCATGGCCAGACCTTGCCCATGTCCTGCAGCTGCAGTACAGGCACCTGCCCCGACAATGCAAAGCCGCCACGTGCCTAAAACACTGTGGGGAGCCTGCCCGAGCTGTGCAGCAACAAACACACTGACTTCAGGCACCCCAGTTTGGGCTCAGCTCCTCAAACCTCCCTGTACTCACAGGTGCTATAAGCATCCCAAAACTCTGAGCAATTTCATTGCCCATCTATGCATTGTGTTTCCAGTGCCACCAAGACACAGTGCACAAAGCTCTGAGCTATTAAATCATCCCCACCCCCTTTTTTTAAAATTTTTTTTTTTAAACTTAATACTCAAGTTCCAAGCTTATCTATTCAGAAAAGAGTGCAGATGCACATTTTAACTAGCCAAAAGCCAGCAGAAGCTGCTGTCCAAGAACCACAGGCTCACTGAAGAGCATAAGGCAAGGGGACAGGGCACGTGGCTGTTTTGCAGCACTCCAATGAGCACAGAAGGGTACATGCAGCACTCAGTGCTCCCAGTAATGAGCCCTGGGACCACTGCACTCATTAATAGGGTCCCACATCTGCTCCCTGGATGCACGCAGAGCGGCTTGAGCGGAGGAACCAGAGCGTTTCCTCCCGGACGTCTGGAGCGCCGTTGCTGCACCAGACACTGCCGTTGCTGCCTCCTCCCCAGCACCCCTGGCCACTATGACCTGCTGTCCTCCAAGACCTTAAACCACACACACTGCAAAACACATTCCACTTAAATAAAAGCTCAATGCACGTATTACAAGCTCTACTATAGCAAAAGCTTCTCCACAGCCTCTGATTTACCCCAGTACATCCGATCCTGTATTTTTGTCCTAGGATCTTGCAGCAAGATGGAGTGCTGGCTGCTCTGCCAAGGCAGGGCAGGGGACAGATCACCGTCACGATCCTACAATTTTATCTGATTTCAGGAATGCCGATTGGGGTGACAGGTCAGCCGAAATGGGAGGACGAAGCATAGCAGCTGTATTTGCCCTGGAGTTTGTGCATATTTACAATGGAGGCATGGAGCCAACTCAAATCCGCTCAGCCACCAGCTCCCGCCCTGGTCCCGCTGCAGAGCATCCTGGCTGGAAAACGCAACGCTTTCCAGACTATCGCTTGTTTCTGGGGCCAAGGGCTGGGCAGCTGCCAGCAGCCCAGGGCTTGGCTTCAGTCCACCATTGCCACCTACTGCTCCGCTCCACATCCAGCAGGACCCAGAGCCTCGCCTGGAGCTGGACCCTTGCAGTCTTTTCCTCCGGTGGCTCCATTTCCTCCAGGCAGGATTTCTGCTCAGAGAAAACCCCGGCCAGGGAAGGGGAGGGACTCCTGGCCTGGAGGCAGCGCAGAGGAGGAAGGCTCTGTCCACAAAGCCCCAGCGCCGATGTCCTGCCTCAGTCATTGTCCTCACCGGAGACAGACAAAGAACTGGACTTGGGGGCACCAGGTCACAACAGGGGGATTTTGTTTCGGTAGCAAATGAAGAGACGATTCCTCTTTGCAATCTGCTGTTTTGGGGAAGGTTTTCCAGCATGCACCAGCAAGCCGGTAAGGGAACAATTTCAGGTTTTCAACCCCACTGCTTGCCAGGGCAGGATCCTGCCACTGCTGGAGGTGCGGGACAGACCAGACAATGGGAAGGAGAGAAGCAGAGAAAGGTGGGAAACAGAGAGCTTCCCCTGAGAGCTCAAAGGTGGGTACAGGCAGACGGCAAACCCCCAACTTCTGGCACAAACCGACCAAACTGTGCTCTAAAGCAGCAGTGAGATGCCTGTCATTTGAAATCACTGAATATTAAGTGGCTTTAGCAATTCAGTGTGAAAGAGAAACGATGCTAAGCTGTTTGCAGCCAGTGATAATGTGCAACTTAACATCTGTTTGGAAAAAGCTTGGTAAAAGCTTCACCTATCCTCAAAAGCTTTCTCAAGTTGCACACAAAATGCTGCTTCCTACCTCATTGATGGGAAAGGACCAAATGGGTTCAAGGGCAGCTGATGCTCTCAGGGGAGCGGCTTCGCAGGTTAACTGGAACAGCAAGGAAGCGAGGAGCTAACGCACCCCAAAATTCTCATTTTCAGGGGAAAAGAAAGAGGAAAAGCCAGAGCCGGAGCCACCAGCAGCGACGGGAGACGTGAGCCAAGGCGCGGATGGAGGGTGGGCATGGGCAGTGGTGCTCCACTTCTTCTTGGTAAGCAGAGAACAAACTCACCTAAAACCTTTGGAAGATGGGGTCTGTGGAAAGTCTCAAGTCTGACTCACACAGGACAGGCGGATCCCATCAAACTGATGGCAAAAAATAGGCGGTCAGTAGGAGGCGGAAAGCGCTTTGCCACACTGAGGACAGGCATGGGTTGGTCCCCACTTCACTGCTGGCTGAGCAAAGAGCAATCGCAGCCTCCGGTGAAAGAGCAAGGATGCAACCGTCACCACTTCACCGAGCCTTCTCTGTTCTCATGCTGGTTTTTATAAATACACAGGAGCCATGAAATGCCACCCGAAAAAGCTCTGGTCCCGCATGTCCCCATGCTGTGTGCTTCAATACCGGTGCCAAGCACAGGTGATCCCCCCCCCATCAGTGACAAACAAAACCCCACCACCCTGCTAGAAACACCGAGACACGCAGGAAAGCTTCTCCCCTCACTCTCTCTGCAGGGTAGATCTGGCAATGTCCACAGCTGGCAATCGTTAACCCCAGCCCTGGGGAGGAGGGAGGCAGGGCACTGAGGACATGAGCTGTCCTTTGCCCCCACTGCAGGGCCAGCCTGGGAAAAGGGGCTGGCGAGCACCCGTGCCCGCTCCACTCTTCTCCCATCCTCTGCTAGCGACATTTCATAGCTCTGAGACCCATTCAGTTTTTTTTTTTTTAATATTAAAAACACAATTTGCAGAGCAAAACAAACTAGCAGAGTTAAGCTCCAGTGTTATTTTGTTCTTTTTCTTTGGATGAGCCAGTTTTACACAGGATTCGGGTGAGATTAAACCGCAATGTGGCCACCACAAGTCCACCCTACTGATATTCCCCCAACACCCACTGCACTCCTCATCTTGTCCCAGTTTGTTTATCCCCAAACACAACGAATTATCCAGAATGAGGGAGCGCCCAGAAAGCAGAAGGAAAAGCAGTGCCTGTCCCCTGCGGCACCTTACCTGCCTCTGATCTGAACTCAGGTTAACGTGCTTGTGATGGGAATGCTCAAGACCTTTGGCATTTTCTTCGTGGCTTTCCAAGAGGAAGTGGGGGGCTCCTCAGAGCAAGTCAGCTGGATCGGCTCCATCATGTCCTCGCTGCGCTTCCTGGGAGGTGAGCAGGCACCCGCAAGGTCTGGGGCAGCGCTGCAGCCTCAAGCCTCAGTCTGCTTTGATGTAAGGGACACTGAGGATGCTCTGGGGATGGCACCTCCATCCCCAGTCACTGCGAGCAGGACAGGAGCAGGGTCACGACATCTTGCTATAGCCGCTTTATTATACAGGCCTTGAGCAAAGCCTTACCCCTAGCACCATTATTAATGCCTCCAATCAATCCAGCTGCTGAATAATTCACCAGAGCTGAATGTGTTGTGCATCAGGAAGCAGGTTAAGGAAATCTGGAAGTTTGGGCTTCGATTCCTTCCCCTGCCCCCAAGATTCCCAGCGTACAAGTTCCCAGGCCCAGCAAAGCATCATCTGTCATCTCTGGGCACAAGAGCTCTGCCTCCTTTCCCTTGCAGCCCCTCTGGTGGCTGTGGTCTGCAGGAGGCTGGGCGAGCGGCCGACCTCTGTCATCGGGGCCGGCTTGGTCGTCGTCGGCTGCCTGCTCAGCACGCAGGCCACCAGCGTCCCCTTCCTCTGCGTCTCCATGGGACTCCTGCTGGGTGAGTCACCCACGGCTCCTGGGCACGCGGGGACCTTGCTGCGCACAACAAGCAGAAGCAGCTCCTTTAAACCAGGCTGTGCCGTTACTGCCACCGGCTCCTTTACTGTCACTGGGTCCTTTCTATGAGATATTGCATGAAACCCCAAAGCTTCACGCTCAGGAACATAAAATACCAGTTTCAACATGCTAGACCAAACTAACTTTGCTTTTTTTCCTCAACCCAACATATGCCATGAATCCTGGCCTTTTAGATCCCTTAGTAAAAGTGCACAGCTTCAAAAACCCCAGACACCAAACATCAAGCATGAAATCCTGTTCTCCACTGATAGCAACAGCAGAAGACCCCCACTTTCACCTCCACTGCAGGGAGAATAAGCTTGGGACAGCATGCCTTTGAATCCCTGAACCTCATGATATGATGCAGTTACTTCTTGGCATTGACATCTCATTTCTACCCATATCACAGGCATGGGGTTCTGCTGCCTTTACCAGGCAGCAGCGGTGATGACGGCCAAGCGCTGCAGGAAGCGACTGGCTTTCTCCAATGCCATCGCCCGCTCAGGAATGGGACTGACGTTTCTGATAGCGCCCTTCACACAGCTTCTCATCGATTTCTATGGCTGGCAAGGTGAGCGCATCTCCTGCTTTCCACATTCCTCAGCATGAGCACCTGAGGCTCTTTTAAAAAATTAAAATCGTATGCACCAAGGAATAACTTTGCCTCTTCTAGGTTAGTGTGGGGACATCTCTTTGTTGATGGTTAAACACTTAGTCAAACAGAAATCCCTACTTTTACTACACCGTTTCTTAAAAGTCCATCACTTCTAATGAGTGAAAAAAAACAGACCCCTCAGATTCTGGTTTTTTTTTGCATGCATCACAGAGAAAGCGACTTCGAGCCAGAAAAGCCAGAATAAAGGCTCCTGCAAGACACTTTCACCTCCTTGCTACAGATCTTTTTCCAATGTCTAATACAAATTACATCCTGTTTTAAAAAGATCATTTCTTACCGCTCCTCCATTCTCACAGCCAAAAAAAAGAAAAAGAAAAGTATCTTTTGTCTTTGTTCAGGTACCCTCCTGATTTTTGGAGGCATCATGTTAAACCTCGTGCCTTCCAGCATGCTGCTGCGTCCCGTCAGCACCCAGCTGCCTCAACGCTCCTCTGCTAAAAATCAAGGCGGTGCGTCTTCAGTGCCAGAAAAAGATTCAGGAACCCTTGCTGGACACTTGGATGATGCCCCTAACAGGGGAGAGCAGCATGGCAGTGCACAGGAGCTGCCCACTGCAGAGCGACCCACAACACGCCGCAGCGGAGACATCTCCGGTCCAGTAAACGTGGCAGTGTTGGAAGGGCTGGAGAAAGCCCCCATGGACCGCTGCTCACCAGAAATAGCCAGCAAGGCCAAGAGGAGCTGCAAACCCCTTCCAGTGACCAAAGAAGAAAATCCACAGCCTCTCCTAGACTTTTCCCCTCTGAAGGATCCCCTCTTCTACATTTTCACGTGGTCTTTTTTGTTCAGCCACTTGGCCTACTTCGTGCCCATCTTCCACCTGGTAGCAAGAGCCAGGACACTGGGCATAAGCAGCCTGGATGCTTCCTACCTCATTTCAGTGGCTGGTAGGCAAAAGAATCTTTTAAGCATGTTTATAATCACAATGATGCCGAAATAGAAAAGAAACGCAACAGAAATCTTGCCAAGAAATAGTCCCAAATGTGTTCTAGAATAGATCGTCATGGAAGAGCTTGAGCTCATAGTCCTTACCCCCCTTCTGTATATATAGTGTTGCCTTCTGTACATGTACAAAGTCGCTCTCACATGGTGAGCGGTTTTCTCAGCCTAAGCTAGATGATCACCCAACCCTTCTGCAATGAACAAACACAAGTTTCAAATTGCATAGGTGTTAGCTGTCCTCCCAAGCCTTCCCACAACTCTCCCTGCTTTGCTTAAACCCACAAAAGCCACAGAAATCCAGAGTCACTCTGCATTCAAAGACCTCTAGTCTGACCCAGGAATGTATGCAGAGAGAGAGAAATACAGTATTGGAAAAAAACAACCACTACTTATTTGGATCTAGCCATTTGGATTTGGCATATTAATCTCAACGGGGAAAAAAAATAACCCCCAACCCCCCCCCCCAAAACAATGACATGACTGTTTATAAGATGGCATTACACTGAAGTCGCATCAGGTTAAAAAAGTGGCTCCAACCTCTGTCATCATAAAATATTTTATTGTATAAAAATAAATTTGACTTCTACAGTGCTGTATAATATTTAGAAAAGACATATGCTGTGGAGGAATCTAGAATGAGAGCACAGCAATTAATCTGACATTTTGAATTAAAAGGAGGGACACAGTGGTCAGTAAGATATGAGCTGACAGTTACCACTCCTTTGATCTTAAGTTTATAAAAACACATCCAGAAATGTAAGAACAAGTATAAAAAGTTTGCTGATCTTTTAAAAAAAATGCTGGGCTTTTATCCTTTTTTGCTTCTTTGTTAAAAGAAAATTCATAAGCACACTTCTCAATATTCTGCTTTATCTTGAAAAAGATCGAGTGACAAACCTATCTTTCCTATTTTTACTGAAGGGCACTTCAGAGTCTTCTGCTGAGTGCACAGCCCTTAATTGAATTTCTACAGACCACTTTTGTGCACCCACAGGCATTTGGCAAAGCAGACACCAAGGTAAAGAAAAAAGCATGAATTTTACAACAGCCTAAAAATGCCTTCCTGCAGCTTCTCGGCATTGCAGCCCTTTGTGGTCACGTCCTTAAAGCGAGCGGTGGGCAGGATGCATTTCAAAGTGCCTCACAAAATAGGGGGAAAGAATGTAAAAACAAAACAAAAGCAAAAAACTTTTCTGAGGCTCAGTGACCTCCTGTTTCCCCAGGTATCACGGAGACAGTCAGCCAGCTGCTCTCAGGGTGGATTGCCGACCAGAACTGGACCAAGAAGTACCACTACCATGCATCTTACCTGGTCCTCTGTGGCATCACCAACCTGCTCTGCCCTCTGGCCATGACATTCCCATTGCTCATGACCTACGCAGTGGCCTTTGCTGTTTTCTGTGGTGGATTCCTGGCTCTGGTGCTCCCTGTGCTGGTAAGGATATTTTGTTAAATAATAATAATAATAAACAATAAATAAAATAAATAATAATACCACCACCTGGCATTTCCAACAATATTCCACAAAATACCTAACAAACCTTTCATAAAGCTGAAGTGCCCTGGGTTGATGCAGACTTGCATGGGGTCTCCCCTCCAGACTCCTCAGTTTGAGCCACTGGAGAGCCCCAATCTCCTCCCCAGCCCGCTGACTGGCATGCACAGCCCAGGTGCAACAGAAGCACTGGGACTTTGCTGCAGATTGGCTGTGATGTGACTCAGCTAATTGCTTTCCATGTCCTCCTTTCTAAAGGAGATGGCTCCAGCTCATAGGAATCGGAATGAATCCATTCATTTACTATCTCAAGCGCTAATGCAAAGCCAGAGGGTTGTGAATATCTGGTCCCAATCCCTGAATTATCTGTAACACACACACACACACACACACACACACACACACACACACCCCACAGTTAAGGAAGAATCTGGATAGGGAAACATCTTTACAATTTGGGATTTCCTCCCGGGAAGGAATGCAGGCAGTTTACACTAGCCTCCTCAAAGTCTTAGCAGCATTACCAGTTTCAGGAGATGCCCGAACAGCAGGAAGACAGAAATGCTCTTTGCATCCCTGTAATTTCAGCACTGACCTTAAGGAGGCGAGCGGATTTAAGGCTGAATCAGACCTAGATGTGCAACAAAAAATATTCCAAAATATTCCAAAATATTACAGCAGCTGAAGAGGAAACTCCCCAGAGAAGGTCTTTTGTACTTGTACATTCATATGAACCCTACCGATAATGACCAATTTGGTTTTACAAACAGGTCGATCTAGTTGGCGTGCCAAAACTCCACAGCTACTTGGGGTTTGCTTCCTTCTTTGCTGGGACAGCAGCTGTCGGCGGACCTCCTCTAGCAGGTAATTCATAATGTTACTTATCATATATACCCACCACAGACATCCAGCGATTAAACGTACTTCTGGTTCACTCTCCTACCCATATGCATCCATAGATGTTTTTTCTGTCCAAGTAGAAAAAACATATTTGAGAATGTTATCTTTATGCACAGGCAATATTTTTGCTCATAAACTTGCAAAGCCCAACCAGCAGTCTGACAGCTGCATTGAAAAAAAGGACGCTAACCACCCTCCCCCCAAAAGTTATAAGCCTGACCACAGCAGAACAGTACTGACCACACTACCGTAGATTTTACCACCAACAGGGCATAATTAGTACTGACCTAGAAACAGAGGGACTGGAAGGAAGACAACCTGAGGAAGGCAAGGCACGAATGGGCTCAGCAGCTGCCCTACCGAGCAGAGGTGCTGAAATGTACAGCAAAGTCCCAGTAATCTCCTGTTTTGTAGAAGATTAGGCTGCTCAGCCACGAGAGCTCCTGGGCCCAAAGATAAGGAGGATGAAAAGCCTTTCCTCTTCTCCCTCTGCCAGAAAACCAGGGCAGTTTTGAGTATCTGGCAGATTTCAAGTGCTCAGAAGTGAGCTCACGAGCAAGGGGCTCATTCTGCTCCATACATCCTCGCCAGGACAAAGCTCATCCTTTCCCTGACCCTTAGCCACACCTCATATCTGGAAAGAGGATCTTGGCTGTTCCTACAATGAAAGCAAACAGAAAAAGCTGCAAGGTCAAGTATCAGTGTGAACGATGTCCCATCACTCACCTAGCAGATGTGTCCTGAACACAGACTAAAACCTGGCAAGCTGTTCTTCATCTGCTGTTTCCTGCCCTCCACTGGCAGCTGCGCCACACTTGCAGAGGCGCTTGGCTCCAGCCTGCCAAGTATTCCGAAATACCACCTCCATGCTGCAAAGTTTTAGCAACCCTGTTGTACTGTGGGCATGAGAAAGATTGATTTCCCTAATCAATATTTCTAGGTTGGCCAAACTCTGTATATGGATGCAATTTCAAGCAACTAAAGCATTTCATTGACAGCGTGCTTTACACTGTCACAGTGATACATAGCCTATATTGGAGAAGATCTCTTCTGCTGATACAAGATATATGTCCACCAGAAAGCAATACCTGTAAAGCCATCTGAGCAAATTCTCTGACAGAATAACATAGAGTATGAAAAGAGCTAAATAAGTTGGTTGTCCTTTATCCATGCCTCAATACATGCTAACACAGCAGTTACACTTTCATCTGCTTCCCATACATTTTTGCTAATTGGAAGCCTTCTGCTTTCTGAAGATGCTAACCACTCACTGCGAGAACATGTCTGGATTTCATAAAGCAAGCAGGTTTCCTGCAAAAAAACCTTACACAGAAATCAGTCTTCCTAATACAGATGGGATAAATAAAGGCCAAACAAAGCCAAGAAGCAAAACTCTCGCTGATCCGTGTCACTGTAAGCAGAGTGAGAGGGAAATGATTCAGAGTTCAGGATCTAGGTTTGTGATACAAGATAATTTTCAGTTTTCTGCAATTTTCTCTTCCAATTCTTCATCTTTCTTCTGCAATCTTCCTCTTCCAACACAGCTGTATTAAGCATGAAAACTGAATGGGACTAGAAACTACTGATTAACTAAATTTCCAAAAGCAGCTGCTTGCAGAAGCATATTCCTTGCAGAATACAGAACAGGATTTAAATGCTATGTAAGATCTTGGGGTTTAGTGCCTCTGACTGCTGCTGACTTCCCAACAACCTTGAGTTGAGAATTTCATAAAACTCAAGGTTTTTTTTGTTGTTGTTGGGTTGTTTTGTTTTTTTTTTGCAGTGAAACCCAAGACATAATGAGAACCACACAGGTTAAAAACGCTTATTTTGCATACTAGAGCAAAGCCTAATCACAATGCAACAAAAAGCTGACTTACCTGCAAGTCTGTTTAACTGAAAGCCCTTAAGTCCGGAGGCAGCCAGCCCAACTAAAGGCCCAGGGCAAGAAGCCTGAAGGCTCACTCAGAGCTGCTTGCCTACCAGCACTGCTGGACACTCCTGTCCTTCTGAAAAACAAAAACAAAGTGGAACAAGATAGAATAAACATTATTTTGGCACGCCGCAAGCGAGTGGTGACCCTGCTTGAGCAGGGAGGTTGGACTAGATGATCTCTGGAGTTCCCTTCCAACCACATTCTGTGATTCTGTGAGCTAAGGAGAGAGAGTATATTTTATTTCCATAAACAGGACAAATCAGTAACTCAAACTGTAAAAGGAAAAAACAAACAATGCCGAGATTACAAAACAGATTCCAACAGCCAGCACACAAGAACTCTAGCCCCAACTAATGTGGGCGGTGAAGGGGGAGAGGAAGGAATCATCTGCATTGGCACGTGTATTTAGATGCTCTCACCTAAATTCTGCCTGTGTCTTCATGCTAGATATTGCTGTCAGGACATCTGGAATAAACAAAACCTAGAGGTGCCAGGCCTATCTGCTGATCAGAGAGCAGCAGTGTAATTTCAACAACCCAAACACAGCCCACAGCATAAGTATGTGAAGTGCTTGTTTGGATTGTACCACTTTACATGCCAGGGATTTACCAGCATTGCTTGCAAAACTGCTGCTCTGCTGAATTTTGCAGACCATTAGCTTCCAATTCAGCTCTCTGCAGCAGGAATTAGCTTTTTTTGCTCAGAGAGCGGGGGTGTGGACTTTGAAAGGCTGGGATGTCTCGTGGTCAGGGCATCGCCATTGCTGTGCTGCCAGCCAGGAGGCAATGCTGGTGCTTCAGCACTAAGTTGAGCTTATAGAAAAAAACAGAAAAACCCCACATTTATAAGTATCCAGAAGCAGATTTTAAAAAATAATAATATGATTCAGAGCTCCACAACTGGAGCACTCTGTCCTGGACACCTACATCTTACAAATGACTGCATTAGCATCCTTTGTCTACATCCCACAGACCTTCAGACAGCAAAAACCGATCGCACTTCCGAGAATAAACCACCCTGCACAATATACGGGTCACGGGAGCGGGACCTGCATCACCACATCAAGCACCACAGGGTCCCCTTCCGACAGCCAGCACCGTCCTTGGCTGCAACGTGCTTTCTTGGCTCTGCCCTCTGACCAGGGCATACATAGGGCTCAAACAACAGCCCTGAGAAAAAAACAGCTGAAACCTCCCTGGCAAAGGCACGGGATAACAGAAACCAAATGCCACTGGCAAGCCCGCAGGGAAGCAGAAGTAGAGCAAAGCAGCATGAACGTTTCCCCTCTTCTACAAAATCTCCCTGTGGCCGTGCAAATCTACCACAAGGAAAACGTTAGCACCTCATGTTGGTCACACAGCCCCATCCCGAGCAACATCACGTCCTTCCCCACTGAGCACTGGTGCACTCACAGGTAACAGTGGCAGCAATGCTCTGGCATGGCCAAAGCCAGGATCTCTTGGGAAGGCATCGTTTCCTCTCCTAACTGGAGCCAGTTTTGAGAATACCAAACTTGGGCCAGATCTAACACTGGTGTAGATTGTGTAAATCCATGGACACCAGGGAAGGAATTTCATTTCACGCCAGCAGCAGACCTGGCTCAGCTGGTCACTCTGCTGCTAACCCGCCTCCCACATTCGTATGCCAGGTTTGGGGGGTTAGAATTTATCACACACAGTAGCAACTCCTATTGCTTTGCATAGTTTAGATTCAAACAGAAGAATTATGCACGTTTAAGTTGAATGTCCATATACTAGATGATATGATGTAACCAAACAAAACTTAAAGGTCATTTTAAAAGGCAGCCTGTCCCATTGCAGACTCCTGAGTCTCTACTGAATTTAGGTTTTCCTTTCCTTTTAAGTGCTGGCAAAGCTACTTTTAAGCAAGTTCACTCCCACCTCCTGGTCTGGGATCTCTCTTATTAGACAGGTTGTGTTAAATTGGATCTGCTCACAAGGCAGCAGGCCTGGGGAATCCGGAGATTGCAGTGCAGATGTTGCAAAGACCAACACATGCAAGTCATCTCGTTATCCAGTGAGACCTTCCATCTGCTGCAGCAGCTACTTCTCACCCATTAAGTAGGAAAAAAAAAATCAGGGATTAAATTCAATCAATCCATGTCCACTATAAGGATCTCACGATATCAGCCCCAGGAAGAAGGTCCTACAAGTTTGCCTGTTACACCAATCACAACCAGCCCATGCACCAGCTGTACCTGCTGCACAGCCATGGGCACACAAAGAGTTAAGGTAACCTAAAGAAAATATCTAAGGCATTGTTAAATGAGAACACATCCTTTGCTTCCCACCCACCTCCCAAAAGTGATTTTCAGTGAGAAAATCCAACACCTTTAATAACAATCTTTTCTCCTGCAGGGTGGCTGTATGACTATACCCAGACCTATGCCTGCTCTTTCCTCTTTGCTGGAGCCTGTGCTCTCATCTCACCTATTTCCTTCTTCTTTGAGCCGCTGGCCCAGAAATGGAAGCTAAAAAAAGCCAACCTGAGCAATGTCCCCATGCTGGGCTGAAGCAATTCTGCAGTGGAAGCTTTAAAGGATCAGCTTTGATTGCACCCGCAACCAGACGCAACTGCCAGCACAGACCTTCTGTACCAGAAACTACAAACAGCAGCGAAAATTAAACCAGGAATTTTTAGATGTCAGAATCACAGTTAGTATATGTAGACATTTCTACTGCATGTGTGATTAAAGCCACCTGAGAAATGCATAGTGTAAAGCGTTGTTTGACAGGAAGGAATACAGCTGACAGCCCGGGTGGACACAGGCATCACTTTGACCTCTTTGCTCCTGCCCCATGTCCTTCTGTCTCACGGGGTCAGCTCCCTGCAACGGTGCTCTGCCAGCTCTGGACCAGGAGGCCTTGGCCAAGCCATGAGTGCCAAAGCAGAGCAGGAGGTTTTAGCTTATTTACTCAGATATGACTAATTAGCAACAGGGAGGGATGCAGGGACAGAGATGGGTACATGAGATAAGGTTTTAACTTCCGACAGGACATGAAAAATAGCCGGGCACAGCATTAATTATCACAGCAGAGGACTTGGAACCAAAACCCACTCTCCTTAAAGCCAGGACCACAACATGGCAAACTTACAGCCACCATACGCACCTACCAGGCTCCTCTCCGCTTCTCCGCCCAGCAAAGCATCCAGAGCCTCACTGTGGCTCAGCAAGCATGCGGAGGCAGCAATGCGGAGCCTGTGCTCCACCAGCACCCTATAGCTTTATAATTTGGATGCACAGGATGCAGCACAGCTGCCTTGACTTTCTGGGCAGTATTGAGGTTGCAGTTTTTTTGTACTATCACTAGATATTTGAAATCATTACAAAGAGCTCGGATATCGTAAGGGTTTTACATGGCCACCATCTCAGCCACTAGCTATGACAAGGTGACCCGCCTAGCGGATGAGGGAAAGGCTGTGGATGTGGTCTACCTAGACTTCAGTAAGGCTTTTGACACTGTTTCCCACAGCATTCTCCTGGAGAAGCTGGCTACCCATGGCTTGGATGAGCATACACTCCGCTGGGTGGCCGGGCCCAAAGAGTGGTGGTGAATGGAGTTAAATCCAGTCAGAGGCCGGTCACTGGTGTGTCCCCCAGGGCTCAGTACTGGGGCCAGTTCTCTTCAGTATCTTTATCAATGATCTGGATGAAGGGATCGAGTGCACCCTCAGTAAATTTGCAGATGACACCAAGTTGGGTGGGAGTGTTGATCTACTTGAGGGTAGGAAGGCTCTACAGAGGGATCTGGATAGGCTGGGCCGATCGGCTGAGGCCAACAGTATGAGGTTCAACAAGGCCAGGGCTGGGTCCTGCGCTTGGGGCACAACAACCCCATGCAACGCTACAGGCTGGGGGAAGAGTGGCTGGAAAGCTGCTCAGCAGAAAGGGACCTGGGGGTATTGGTCGAGAGCCGGCTGAATATGAGCCAGCAGTGTGCTCAGGTGGCCAAGAAGGCCAAGAGCATCCTGGCTTGTATCAGAAATAGTGTGGCCAGCAGAACTAGGGAAGTGATTGTCCCTCTGTACTCCGCTCTGGTGAGGCCACACCTCGAATACTGTGTTCAGTTTTGGGCCCCTCACTACAAGAAGGACGTTGAGGTGCTGGAGCATGTCCAAAGAAGGGCAACGAAGCTGGTGAAGGGTCTGGAGAACAAGGCTTATGAGGGGCAGTTGAGGGAGTGAGGGAGCTGGGGTTGTTTAGCCTGGAGAAAAGGAGGCTCAGGGGAGACCTTATCGCTCTCTACAACTGCCTGAAAGGAGGCTGTAGCAAGGTGGGGGTCAGTCTCTTCACCTAGGCAACAAGCAATAGGACAAGAGGAAATGGCCTCAAATTGCACCAGGGGAGGTTTAGGTTGGATATTAGGAAAAATTTCTTCACTGAAAGGGTTGCGAAGCATTGGAACAGGCTGCCCAGGGAAGTGGTGGAGTCACCATCCCTGGAGGCATTCAAAAGACATGTAGCTGTGTTGCTTAGGGACATGGTTTAGTGGTAGACTTGGCAGTGCAAGGTTAAAGGTTGGACTTGATGATCTTGGAGGTCTTTTCCAACCTAAAGGATTCTATGATTCTGTGATCCTTCCCTGCTTCCCCCCTTTTCTTTTAAAGCATCAAGAGAGTTGTTTCCCCTATAGGAACATTCCCTTCAACTGCCCAATGAGTTATTTCAAGCAAAAAATTTAGTGGTCTATATTTAACAAAAAGCTGCAGAACATTACAGCAGTATTAAGGAGCTAAAACATTGCTGCTGGCAGGAAAGTTCACTCACAGATAATGGGCCAAACTCAGCAGTTACACAACTAAACACCACCAAAGAAACAGTGCATGCTAAAATGAGGGAGGTATTTTAGCCCTGAATTTGCAGTCAATGGGGAATATCAGTGGTACAAAATGCCTCATTTTTTCACAGATCTGCCTATTCACAGCTTCCTGCATCTCCTGCAGAAATCCACATGCAGCAAATGCTTCCAAAGTTGTCCTTTTACATCCTAACCACAGCATCAAATACATCATATGATCCACCTGTATCCGGCTCATGCTTAGATCCATAAGAAGATCTCCGGTGTGTCATTTTCTGAGCAACCGCGGTTTAAGGATAAAAAAAGACTATTTAGGAGGCGTTTAAGGCACTGGGGGGTTGAAGAGGGGCGAGCGGATCCCACGCAATTTGTCTCAAGCCAGTTCCGTGCTGAGCGTTAGGCTGAGGCCTTTGGCAGGGATGTAACTTTCATTTGCAAATTTAAGTTTTCACCTCTTGAAATGTTCAAGCTCCTGCTCCTGCTCCTACTGAACAAATTAGAGAGTACGACTTTTGCTGCTGTAATAGGAACTATTCAGGCTTTACTGGCTTACACTTGGCTTCAGGTTTTCCAACCCAAGAGCGTCAAAAAACCCTCTTACACTGCACCTCTAATGCAAGTTTGAGCTTGGTAGTGCTTTTCGCTATCCAACAGTGTGAGACCCAGCAACCACAGCAACATGGGGACGAAGAAGAGTTGACATACCACATCCTTACCCCGCTGCACTGATCCCACTCTGCCTGATTTATAGCACCTATCCTCACGCTCTTCCCCCACATCCCCCTAAATAAACCCACTCTGTTCAACACTGTCCTCATTTCCACACAAGCACTGTTGTTTTCAGCTCTTTCACCACCAGGTGAAACCTGCAGCAGGTGCAATGCGCGTACCTCCCATCCCATCTGCTTCAATACATGGGCTCCCTCCCCTACCTCCAGGATTTTGTGGAGGGTCCCCTGTCCTCCTTGCTCATGCTCTCTGTCAGAGTAGCACATGCCACTGCTTTCTTACCCTTATCTAGGAAAATTTAGGGTCTCGAATGTGCTTGTACACACATTTCCTTCTGCAAACAGCTCAGGAGTTCCCATTTCCCACAGTATCCTACCCCATAGATGGGCACCACCAGCCTTCATGTGCTTCAGAAATAACTTTGCATAGGCAAGGTACCTTTCTCAAGCCCTGATCACCTCCTCTTATCTGACGAAAAAGGCCAAGGAAAACAGCTCCCGCTGTTAGAAACTGCTACCAGCTGCCTTTCACACAGTCCTACCATCAGCCAGGGCGGTGGGAAAAGTCTTCAAGCCGTCTTCTTTGCAGCTCAGCAGGCTCAGGATAACCTCTGTTGGTCACACATTCCTCTCTTCTCGTACGTTTTTTGCTGAGAAGGCAAGGATAGAACAGATGTTTTAGTTTTCCTCGCAACACTGAAAACCAAAGCCATTTATTTACTCACAAAGTACGCACAACGCATGCATTAGAGAAACAAACAGCAACAACAATGAGAACATCTGCCCGGAGGAAGATTTTCCATCCCATTAAAGTCATCTTGCAAATAACTTCATAAAGCCAGTTTTGCACAGTAAACAGCATCATACATCAGTTGGATAAATGCTAAAGCAGGGTTTGCTGGGTCACAAACAAGTTTAAAAGAAATCTAACTAATCTCTTAGGCTGACAGCAAATCCCCCTCATACCTGCTCCCTTAGGCAACAACAGAATACAGGATGGACAAAACAAGCAGCAGTGGCTTAACACGATCTTCAGCACGGAATGGGCATTGCTCAACATGCAGTGCCTTTGCCATCCCGACCAGTCCTAAGCTGCAGCCAGGACCAGATACCCGAACGCCTTGCAGCCTGCACACACCTCTTGAGCATCATCTCTGCCCTTGCTCCGAATTGGTCATTGCTACCAAGCCACTAGAGATCTTTCTCAGAAAGTAATTTAACTTGTAAAAGATAAAATATCCTGGAGAAACTCAGCACTCGTAGTCACTGGATATAGCACCTTCCTGCCCCGAGCTCATCTTTTACATGTGTGGTGCCAAGGCAGGCTGCGCCACACTTCCACCTTGAAGGAAAACCAGGTTTGGAAGCACTTTAGCAAAGATTCCTTGGTTTGAAAACCTCCCTAAATTTCATGCCAGGAGGATAGTGCAGAGAAACCAGATGCTAAAGATCTTTGCAAAAGATAGAGCAAAGCTTGTTAGCGATGCAGCAGTGTGATGAAAGGCTTTTACACAAAGCCTAATGAAATGACCTCCAATTTTCACTGTATCCCAACAGAAACCTGGTGCAATACGCCTGAGCGCCTTTGAAAAAAATGTACTTTATTTAAATAAAAAGCCTTCTAAGTAATGACAGACAGGGAACTGTTCGCCTGATTCCTGATTAATTTTAGCACCACAAAATTGAAGAAAGGGGGAACCAAACACAGACTCAGCTTGTCCAGTGGGAAATCACAGCACCTGCTGCTGTCGTTACAAATCAGTTACTGCTGGGTTGGTTTTCAGGCTGTTGAGAAATGTACAACTGAGGTCCAAAGAGCTTGGCTGCAAGGCTGCAATCCTTCCAGGGAGCTACAGCGGGGAAAAATGCTTTTCCATCATTATTCTCTGATTTACTCCCACATATAGCCCTGCACGGCAACTCTAGGAGCTGGAGCTCTGGCCAAAATGGAGCAAGAAGTGGCAGGAGGTCGGCCGGACTCCGCCACCATCCCACCCTGCCAGAAGAACCCACGCAACGGGCTGGGCATCCCTTGCTGAGGGATGAGGTGGCACCCGGAGGAACTAAATCCCACTTCAACGGATTTTGCGTAAGCCAAGATAAAAAGCTGCTGGGATTTACTTGGCTCTCTCTATAAAAAGCTAAGGAAGTCAGCACAAATGGGAGATCGCATCAAAAAGCACACTGCATAAATCCTTAATTCATATTGGAATTATTTTATACAAAAACACATTCAGTGCATGCTTTTTAGGGCCCTGGCTATCAGCCGTAGGCTCCCCTTGCTGGTTCTGCATTGGTGGAAACCTCTTCTGGGTCATCAAAAGTCAGGGTAGAGATTTAAAAACTCAGCTTTAGCTATTCCTCACTACACGAGCAAGCCTCTCTGCCTTGCCCTCCACATGCTCAGTCTCTCTTAACGAAAAAAAATCTACAATAACCAAGCCTGGGACTTTCCCACTGCTGCTCTCAGATGCCGGCTGCTGATAAACCCAGGCACTGAATACAGAGAAAGCTGAACTTGATGTTTATCGTGTAATAAGCAACAGTCTTTATCTCAGAATAAAATCCACTCTGCGGGCTGGGCTGGGATCATTTCCACCACCTCCCTCACGTGCACAAGGTGAACTTCAAGACCCGACCAAGCAGCCGTAAGCCTCTGGGAGGTGCGAGCAGAGCTGCGGGTCAGGACGCTTGGGTTCAGCCCCACCACCTGCACCTCGGCTGCGCTGCACACAAAGCCACACCAAGGCTAGTGCCTGCAGCGGTACCGCGAGAAACACCAGCTTTGCAGGACGCTCATTAACTATGGGAAAAGTAAGATCTACATAATTCACGGACAGTTTAAGGAACAAGAATGCTTTCTCACAGCTGCAGCAGGCACAGGCCTTTTTGGGTGGCAGTACCCAGCACACCCAAAGCAAGGTGCTCCATCGAACAGCGCTTCTGAGGGTTCTGCTTTTACCTTAAGCCACAGGAACAAAGCGGAGAGCAATTTAAAATAGCTCGGTAAGGATATGACAACACTGCCTTCCAGCAACAGGAAACAAGGCTGTTCTTCCTTCACCCACTTGTTTGGCAGATACCACGTGTGGTTTCTGCTGTTTACTCGCCCTTACACATGCTGATAACAGGCGCGCTCAGGTCCTTCGGTGCTCGTTTCCCTCCTGCCCTGAGCAAACCCCACGTCCCAGCCTCTCCAGCACCCACTCCAGCCATGCAGGGTGCTATCGCGCTGAAATTCAGTGCAGCCTAACTTGGAAGCTCTACTTCCAGCTAGATGAAAGCTGCCCCAGGAGGTGAGCTGCTTTGGTTTTTGTTTTAAAAACCATCTTTAAAAGTAGCATAACTACTTTCACTGAACGTGATGGGAATTTATCAGCTACCCTAATGGAAAAAAATTAAGAGATGTTTGAAAAAACAAAAGTTTTAGCTTTAGATAAGTTTACAGAAGCTGATCCTCACTGAAAAGCTTTCAAGCCTGCAGCAACCACAGAAGATGAGGAACTCATGTTCATGCCCACAGGCAATTTCAGAAGTAATTCATGGGTCAAAGTCCCCATTTCTAAAGCGATGCAGACTTTGCCTCCTAAGTCACTACTGAGCTTTTGAACACTTTCCCTATAGTATTTCTCACGTGGGCAAGACAGGGCCAGGGAGGTGCCTGCACAGCCTTCCAGTCCAACAGATCCATCCTCGAGCCTTTAGTCAAGCAGTGGAAGGGAGCAACGGAGGAGGAAACAAAGGCAACAAAGAAGAGCAAATGCATTTGTTACCATCTCTCTGACAGCCGGGAACACAACTATGCCAATTTCTTTTGAAGCATGCCTTAGTGCAAGAGAAAGGGAGCTGGACTGGAGAAGTGAGGAATGAAGTCTCTTGTTTGCCCACCCAAGAGGAGCCGCACAAGGGATGACGACGTCCCTTCCTCGCTGTGCCCGGGCCGTTCAGGAGCTCACCTCGCATCGATGCTGACAAAGGCAAGGACCACAAGCAGCCCATGGGCAAACAGGCTGCAGCCACCGCCAGCGGCCCCAGGGCAACGCCGCTCCACCAGCCACCAGAGCTCAACAACAGCCCTCGTGAAGCTCGGCCGATGGAAACATGGGCACCCTAACTCGTGATCCTTCTGCACCCAACATGGGGCCCTGAGGCATGCCTTGGTTTCTAATTTTGCAGGCTTGAAATGCAGTGCTTTCATATGAAAGAAGACACAGACTGGTGTACCTAGATGCCCACTTGCTACGAATTGCAGACATTACAGGGAAAACTGCCAGTTCAGGGCAGTACACAGGGCTCTGGATGAAGTAGCACGCATCGCTAAAAGTCAGCCTGATCTATCACTTTATCTGGGGACAGGAAATACTGGAAGTAGCTGAAAATCTACAAACTGATCTTCAGATCCCATTGCAGAACTAGGTATGGAGGTCACGGCAGGGAAATAAGTAGATGAAATATCCGTCACCCACAATCAACCTATGGCCATGCATGGGCACGCACACCCCATCCTGATCCGGGACAACACGTGCCAGCTCAAACCCAGCACGGGCACAGCCAGGAGCTCAGCAGAGAGGCAGCAGCTCATGAACGCGCAGCAACACCGCCGTGCTCGCGGCACCCACACCGCCCTTCTGCAGCCACAATTTAATTAATGCAACACTGACGGAGGTTACAAAGGATTGTCAAAAGAGCAGATGTTTATGTCACCTCATTCTCTGCTCCTACTGGAGGCACCAGCAGCGCACGGACCAGCAGGACAGACACCCGCGGGCTCGCATGCTGATAACCCTTCGCACAGAGTACAGCCGACACAGTCCTTCAGCAGCTTACCCCTGCCTTAAGAGTTTACTACACTCAGTTCTCAAGCCAGCTATAATTAAACACAGGCCCACAGCTAACAGACAATAACAGGAGGGGAGACAATAGAAATTGCAAAGCCATCAGCCCAAGACGCTTTCCACTTCTTTCCCTTGCCTTTCCATGGGCGACTCGCCCGATCAGCTCACACCAAGGCAGGACATGTGGTGGGAACATATCCTCAAAGACCATTTGCCATTTTACAGTAAACTAGCAGTGCGAGGTGAACATAAGTTGTTATTAGCTAAGAGCAGAATCTGGGCCATCTGATGTTTTAAACTTATTAATTCAGCTGCGGCTGGTAAAAGCACAATTCTGAAAAAATGTGTGAATTCAAATAACCAGTTCCCCATCTAATCCACTTGCATCACTTTCTACTGCAGTGCAGTTAATTAAATGGTTCTCTTTACAAATCCACTTTCCCCAGATTGCTTGCCTGAAGTCTCATTAGCCAAATTAATATGATGCATATAAAGCACTTAACCCTTCAGAGGGCCTAGCTTTAACAAAAGCATGGGTTTACCTGGCAGCAGAAGCATTCCTCTAACCAATTCAGCACGCAGCGGGCAGACCCAGCACACAAAAAACAACGTGGTATTACAGAGCAGCCACAGGAGAATCACTCTGCGTCACATCCCACAGTACCTCCGAGTCTCCAGAATAAATATGTAATGTGAAAGAGACTGCAACAATCTCCTGGTTAAATACACAGAGAAGTCTGAGTCAGAGCCACAGACCTCTGCTGGAGGAGCCACCGCTGGCCCCCTTTGCCATAATGCAACAAGTCAAAGCACACCCAAAAGGTGAGAGCACGCCTAACCCCAAAGCACACACCTGGTAGCCCGAGCAGCTGGCCAGCTTCTCAAAAATACCTTTTTTACTTGGGTTACACTAACAGATCACTCATCTCCTGTTGGCATCAACCACCCAGCCGTGTTAAAGCAGAAGAGGTTCAAACACGCCTCCCGTTATTACTACAGACCCCGGACCTTGCATACATTACTTTGAGTTATCGCAGATTCAGAGGTCATATCTCAACAGAACATGAAATACATTGCAAAAGTATCCACTTTAACTACAAACACCAACTTTTGGAAGAAAATCCCATCTCCAGAGTCTCCCCTCTCCATTTCCCTCCCCTCGTTACCAGCAATATCTAAAAATGCTCTTATTTGCAATAAACAGCTTAATTTAAATGCTTATACCAGCATCCCATAAACACATACATAGCTTTGCCTAAGCATCGCTTGGCTTTCCATATCAACATACACAAATTACAGATAGTGCTCTGGGTTAAGTCAGTGTTAATTCAAACAGTTCATGAAGTCAAAGAAACAGCTCTAGCTCGCCACACCTAAAACCTGCAGTTTCACTCACACGGCACCTTGCCCCGTGGGTAGAGAAACCTCGCGATCATTAACAGGAACCCCAAAACACAGAAGCTACATTGAAGAGTTTGTTCCGTCACTCCCATCCCCGGTGCGGATGGGAGCGGCATGTTGACCAGAGTGAACACATTAGTAAGAGTCAGTAGACACTCAAGGCTGGAGAAGCAAAAACAAGGTGAACAACAAAATCATCTCCTTTTAAATTACAATTCAGTTCAACCTCTTAAACCCCCTTACCTGTTTCAGGGATTTACACAGCTCTTTGCCCCGGGAACAGAGACACCTTGCAGAGCACAACCACTGGAATCCTTCTGTTGGATGGCACCTGCAGCCTAGCAATGATCCTGCATGGCTGCAGGACAGCACTAGGTTCGTTATCCACAGGAGGTTAAGTATGTCAAGGCAATCAGGGCAAGCTTGCATTTCAAGGTGTCTTCATCTGCATGTCACATTAATTCTAACAGACCGGCAAGCATAACACGAGAGGTTTCTGAAGCCAACGATGCAGCAGTGTTAGCTTCCTCTTGATCTCAGCGGTTGTCAAATGTGCCCCGAAGTCTCCTGCAGCGAACACGGAGTTGTGCTCCTGCACTGGAACAGCCTTCCACAGCTCAGGAGCCCCCATACAGGAGAACGCAGAACTACAGCACACAACATTGTCAGGACGCCTCCATTTTTTCCTCTCACCATCTGTACTACACATTGTGGTGACTGCAAGCAAACATGCAGTCGTACCTGGGACGCGATCAGGGTGCATGCACATCCGAGGCGTGTGGAACATTTGCTTCAAAACTGGTCAAAATAAGGCACTGACACCAACGCAAAGGTTTTAAATTACCAACTCTAGCTCTCAGGAACTCTTCATCCATTCAGAACTAAACCCAGCACTGCATAACTGCTGAAAAGCCCCTGGAGATGGAGGAGCGCCTCACGTATGTCAGGAAAGGCTTTACTTACATCATTTAAACACTCTTAAGGACTCATTTCTCTTTTTCTTTTGGCAATTTGGTGCAAAGGTTTACGTGCAAGATTCAACGCAATTTCAAACTTTTTCTTCAAACTTAAAAAAAATCAAAACTAAAGCCAAACAAGTTGGGTGAACAAAATAAATCAGAAACATAAAATTCAGGAACTCCAGCTCTTCGAAGCCCCAGACTTGTACACCGTTCTGAGACGCAGGGTGGTGCTTCCCTGCTTCTTGCATGCCAGCATCAGCACCGCTTCCTCGTAAGGATGAGGAGTAAAGCAGCAAGTGACCCCCTTCACCGCAAACCAAGGGGGTGCCACAGCCAGACAATCAACTAGATTCTTCAGATTTGGTAAAACACGCTGGTCAACGCGAAAGTGCCGATCTCCCTGCTTCTTGCTCAAGACCCGCAACTATCAGATCAAACATTGAGCAGCAGCAGCAAGTACCCCTCCGCTGCAAACAAAGGGGTCAAACGTTTGTCGTCAATTCACTTCCAGGCAGAAAAACCATTTTCCTCAAAAGAAACAATTTATTTAGAATGAAACAAAATCAGCTCAACTGTGAGCGCATGTTTGAGTGACAGCTACTTTTAAGCTGTGTGAGCCATAAAAATGGTATTCCTTTACTTTTCCAGCAATCTTGTGTACACAGCACAAAGCAAAGAGGTCATTTTTTTTCCACTTAAAACACGGGCATCGGCATCACAATAGCAGATACACAACTTTTTTTTTTTTTTTTAAAGCTGCCATTTTAGTAAAATGCACAAATACTAAACAGATAAGCTTTCTTCCATCAAGAGGCCCATGTAAATTCCACACAAGCCACAGCTTCTCTTCCCAAAGGTCCATTAGAGCTTGGTATCCCATGCGGTTGTCTTCTGCAGTCCACCAGCTTTGCTTGCAGGAGGAAAGAAAATGTTATTTTAATACAAATGTATACAACAGATTTTCCCCTCCCTACATTATACAGATGAACATAAAGAACTACAAGGCCTTTCTGAATATTCTACTTGGACTTCAAAAAGCACCAATACCACTCACGGGCACGAAACCTTGCAATGAAGTCACCTTCTATGTATAGATGCATAACAAGTAGTGCAGGGCTTGTTTTTGGACCAAGGTTAAACTAGGTTTACAGTATTGATGGTTATTCAACTTTCAGTAACAGTTAATGGGACATGTCAAAATAATTTACCATGAGAAAAACCAACTGAATTTTTGACAATTCAGTTGACTTTCCTCAAAGAATACTTCCTGAAGGCAACTTATCAACAAAAGTACGAAATGTAGTGTTTACAAGTTTCTCTTTTGTTCTCATTTTGCTGCATAATTCTAACAGCAGACAACTCCAATATTAAAGAAGAGGGCAAATCAAAGACACACCTAATATAATTTAAAATTGTTACTATTCAAGTAATATTTCTCATCCATCATTTTCACACAATCAAAACTGCAGGAAGTTGTATATTCAATTAACCATTCTCTGAACAATACAGTCTGCTTTAAGTCTAACACAAAAATCATCTCATCATTCAGTTTATAATTCATTGGAATACCTGTCCTTCGGTGCTATTTGCAGAAAGTCATTAGAAAAAGGGGAGACAAAGGGGAAAGAACCCCAAAAACTCTATAATCGTAGCATGGCAACGATTTCTTCCACTCTTGCTTCTGTTCAACAGGGCATACAGCAGACTCCCCAGGAGTACCACCCTCAGCACTGTTTTTCTTAAAGCCAGGAACTATGATTTTCCAAGCCATTTTCCCTGAGTCCTCAGAGTTTTTGAACCTGTCTTCACAATTTTCATTCACTCCTCCTCCCCATTAATACTTAAGGCCTTTTACCTCAGTTACCATCAACTAGATGGTTCCCCAGCCAATGCAAGAAATCTAAAACTCTTCTCCACCCTCCACAGGAGGTTGAGCAAGTTGTCACCAAAACATTTCAGTCCTTTAACAGCCGTATAAAAAATAGAGAGGGTTAAGATTTGCCTGGCACGTAAATCTCTTCTCCCTCTGCAGTGCTTAAAAGGATGCACTGGGACTCGTAACCCAGGAGTCTGAAACCTCCAGAGCTGATGGTAACCTCAGTGCTCATACCGCAGTCCCAGTCAACAGCAGACCACGCACTAGACCAGAGCAAACAAAGCCACTGGCTAGCAGCCAAGGAAGTTGCGTAAAGTTTCCAATTAAAAAAACAAAAATCTTAAACAAAAGTATGAGTCATTTGAGGTTCTTTCCCCAAAGCATAAAGCACAGCTACAAAATGATTCAGGAAAAGGACATCCTCTTTCCACACTAATTCAACAAACTAACTCATGAAATATAGGAACATCAGCTGCACATAAAGTTAGAAGAAATACTGAGCTCTTGCTAGAGCAACATAATGCCAAATACAACTAGAGAGCTGAAGTCTGCTACATCTGTTTTGCTCTATACAGAAGTGGTATTACATACGGACTTCTACTCGCGTTCAGCCTTGGCCAAGATGATTTTTAGTGGACAGTTACTCCAATGGTGCACACTTCGGAGCCTAAGAGAAAAGCACAGCCAACAAAGCTGTACCAGACTTGATGGCAGCATGTGACTAAGTGCCGGCAAAAAAAACGTTGCCAGTCAACTATTTTTTTGACATTAAGTACCCTCAAAGGGTGTTAAAATCCTTGCTTACAAAACAGAGCAGCAACCACAAATAAACCAGATTTAAAGAAGCAGGTACTCCATTCAATAAGAAACCAGAAAACCTGGAGTCAAATACAGCCTTGCCTGTTCCTTATTGCCCTCCAGTGCAGCCCAAATGTGGCAGGTATAACCACTGCTATTTTACAACAAATAATGAAAGTGCACCTAAGATGCTCTTTCCAAAAGGGATCTTTCCTGCTGCCCCAGCTAGCTGTCAAGAGTTTGCTTTGACGCTTGGACAAGCTGTGTTGACCCCAAGTTTTATGGGCTTTAAAAACAGGTGTCTACTGCGCATCAGCGTATCAAACACTGTTCTTAGCAAGTTTAAGCGTTGGACACAAACAATGTTAGTACTTCTTTTTTGGTGTTGGGCAGATTTGAATTCCCAGAGGTTCAAGTTTCTTTCCTTTAAAACTCTGCGCTTGCAAGTGATTCATGTCAGATGCAATGAGAAAACTCACTCTAAATGCAAGAAGCACTTACAGTAAGTTAGCAGCAGTGCTGATTACATGCTAACACACAACAGACACCTGCGAGAATTAAAACATTCTTTGCAGTAAGTGGTAAATAGGCTGTATCTTCTAAAACATAGTTATTTGCATTATTGGTGTCATTTTGAGAAATTCTCATTGTTAATAGTAAGATGAACAGCTGAATTCTGCCATCTAAATCTACTACATTCATGTTGAAGGACAACAATCCAGAAATCCTGGATTTCACCCTCAAACACTTAAGAGCATTAAATGAGGCTTGTATGTTTCCATTTAGAAAGAAAAGTAGCTCTAAAACCAAAATTTTTTTCCAAGATATGCTGCCACATTCAAGTTCTCAGTTCACCGCAATGCTTGGGATACAACATCTACTCTTTCTGGTCAGAAAAAAGAAATCAAACCCTGCTGAAAGGAGAGCACTCTCTGAAGAGTGGCTCTGTAAAGTGGCATTACTGAAATTCATCTCTCTGTGACAGTGAATTTCAAGCAAGCACTGTCACACTTGACAACTTTTGTGTCCATAAAATACATTCAACGCATCTCCTCCTTCAGGTACTACTGGCAACCTATCCCATGTTTTGAATGTGATATTTGTGTCATGAAAGTTGAAACAAATCAACTTGCCCTGCATCAATCTCCCGAGGAATATATTGGAGGATCAGCTGAGTGAAGTAGCATCGCGTTTACATTGCCCATCTGTAAAAACGTGGCTAAGTGCAAGACTACATTCTGGTTTTAAGTGCAAGATTACATCTTAGGGCCTGTAAATAGATACAGTCAGATTTATGCTTCAGTTTAGAAGCTAGCTGCAACATCCTTTCAGTTGTTAAACAAAACAACAGAAATTTGGATCCCTTCTTCCCTCATAAATGTCTGTATTAGGAAGGTGTCCAAGACAGCTGGAGAAAAGTGCCCAAAGAGAGGAAAAAAGTATAAGAAAAAATGAAAAAAATTCTTTGGAAAAAAGACAAACTGTTTCCTCCTAGGATCACATAATAAAGAACTCTCACCTCAGCATCCCAGAGTACTTTTAATACTTTTCTCCAAGATGCTAAAAACACTTTACTCCAGATGACTTCAGAAGTATAAACCTCATGTAATGCCCACTGTACTGTACCTGAAAAGTCCCTAGCAGACAGCAGTTCCTTGCTATTAACAAAGAGGTAAAATGATAACGAGAACTTTTATGTAATTAAATTATTACAGAATTAAAACCATCTCTGGAGAGAAGCACGCTTGCTCAGAGTTTGCACTGTGGAACCAGACCCCACTGTACCTGCAACTCTTTGAAAAAGGCAGTAAAAACAAAAAACCACAATATAACTAAAGTTATTCTTAAAGCACCTCCTTGTTTCTTGCATACCAGAGTAAGCACAAGACATTCATGGTTTGTAACAAAGTCCTCAGCTATTTACCAAACATTGTCACTGCTACAAACCCAAAGTGCATATATGGGATACAACAGAACTCAGAGAAATAGGAGAAATACACCTGTTAAAAAAGCATACTTTCAGTGCATGCATTTTGTGGGGCTGGATGAAATTATCAAACACCCAATAAAGGAATTCACGTTCTGCAGTGTACCCAAGAGCAGGTGCTGGTCACCTGAGAGAAATCAACCTTGAGCCATGCAACTCAAAAGGGAAACCGTTCAGGCTCCTGAGGAAAGGAATCATGCGCGCCAAAGGGCCGCTGGCCTGAGGCCATCACAGAATTTCAACGACTCAAAAATGAGTTGACAACAGTCCACTAGCAGGGATGTGGTTTTCCATTTAAAATACTGAGTGCTTTAAATCTGGTCTTTTAGGTTTGTAACTCTAGAGGATGAGCTATCGAACTTGCTTTAAAATACATGAAATGAAAAAAGGACACGAATCAAAACTAAGAAGACGGGAGTTTGTTCTTCCACCCCCCTCCCCCAGTTTGTTTTTTTTGTTGTTTTTTTTTTGTTGTTTTTTGTTTTTTAAAGTAAATCAAAGCAGGCCTAGCCTCCCAGCTATCCCCACAGATAAGGGATTCTCAAAACATCCTATTCACACTAATGGCTAACCAACCTTTCTGGTTTCTAACTTTATAGAAAAATGTAGTAACAGAAAAACAGGCAGGGGAAGTCACCTACAAACAAAGATCTAATTTAAAATAATGACAGGGCTCGCTAAGGCTGTATCCCATAGCACCTGGCACACGCTGGAGGGGCTGTGTGGAGGAGTAGGCAGGGTTGGGTACAGAGAACACGAGGGCCTTAGGATGCCCCACGGACAATGATCATGACCAGATAGTCGTCCTCTGATTTGGCCAGCGCCTTAGCCGTGGAGTCCAGGAACTGCTGGGAGAAGTCGCAGGGCGGAAAGGCGTGCAGGACCCCGCTGTTCTCCTTGTCTTTGTTGCCCCCCACAGGGAGGCTGATCACCCCAGCAGCCTGCTTTTGCTTTAGATAGGACACCAGATTCCTGAGTGGCCTCTGGGTGGAGGTGGTGGCAGCCTCACTAGCTCCAGTTGTGGAGCGGTTGTCTGATGTGCCAGGCACAGCCAAAAGGATGGCGTATCCATTGGGACCTGCCACCTTGATGCGGCGGTTCACCTCATCCAGCTTGGGCTGGTCCAGACGAAGACGCTGGGTAATCTTGAGCTGAGCTACTTTCCCACCAGTTGCTCCCTCTACTAGGAGACTGCTGGCCACTCCAAGATCCCCCTGAAGCAGATGCATATTGGACGGGAAATTGCTGTTCTTCAGCAGAAGCATCCCCTGCCAAGCCAAGCACAGCTTGGGGGCTCCTCCAGCCTGCGACACTCCATCCTGCTGCTGTTTCTGAGGGGGAGGTTTGAGTCGGGAGCCTCCGCCGCCTCCTTCTGTAGCACGTTCATCCTTTTTAGCTGGACTTTTGCACTCCTGTGCGGCGGCTGCTGCAGAAGCACGATGCTTCCGCTCCCTTTCAGCGGAATTCTTGCGGTCACGCTTTTCATTCTGGCCCCGCTCCAGGCTGCCCCTGCGCGACTCCCGGATGGGCGAGGGCCGCTCCAACAGGAGCAAGCGGGAGGATGAGCGCTCTGGGTCACCGCTGTAACGCTCCCTCCCTCCAACGAGCTCAGGGCTGCGGTCTGGGGGAGAGGTGGTGGTCAAACAGTGACGCTTCCGGGAAGAAGAGGAGCGCTCACTGTCTGGAGAGCGGTCCAAGTGCCGGCCTCCATCCTCTGCCAGTCTCCGTTTCCTAGGCTGATCCCTACTACTACTGCCCAACTCCCGCTCCCCTCGGTCCCGCTCCAAGGACCAACCATCCCGACGGCGTTCTAGGCTTTCCAGTGGGTCATAGGCAGCTGCTCGGTTACTCCTATCCCGTACAGGGGGTGGGGGTGGCACCCACTCTGTCTCAGGATAAAGGTCTCTGTCACGGTCTCTATAGAGTAACGGTGGCGTCCTGTCCCGGGCCCCCCGCAGCGGATCAGGTGGGGCCCCCCGGTGAGCCCCAAAGGCAGCCGCCTCTGCCACCAGCTCGTAATGAGCAGGGGGTGGCAAGGGTAGAGGCTGCAGGTAGGCCTGCTGGTACCGATGCTCAGTGTCCGCGAAGTCTACACGGAGTCGGCGATCTGGCCCACCCAAGGGAAAGCCACGCATGTGGGTGCACGCCGCCTGTGCCGCATCCAAGCTCTCATACTGGATATAGGCCCACGAATCACCTTTGCGGTAATCAATGGTGCGAATGGTGCCAAAACGGTCAAACTCCCTGGCCAGGGCAGCAAGGGGCACCCAGGGCCCAAGGCCACCCACCCAGAGCCTGGTAGTTGGAGTGGCTTTACCATACCCAATTTTGATGGGGTTGCGCAGAAGCACCTTTCCTGACATGGCCAGCTTGGCCCGGTGCGCCATGTCCAGATTTTCAAATTTAAGAAAACCATATGTGCTGGTTTGGCCACGACCTGGCCTTTTGATGTCCACCTCGGTGATGACCCCAAAACGGTCAAAGGCTCGACGTAAATCTGCCTCGCTCACGGTGATGTCCAGGTTGCCCAAAAATAACGTGCGGTTGGCTCTCTGGTCATCCTCAGGGCTGATCTCCTCCTCACCAGCAACTCCAGCACCCCCACCTCCTCCACGGAAGCCCCCAGCAGCCGCCACGCCAGCCACCCGCTCCAGCCCATAGGCCGGCCGCACTCGCGCTTCGTAGAAACCCCCATAGTCCCTCTCCCTCTCCAGCTCCCTGGGAAGAGGCGGTGGAGGCGGCAAGCGGCCGAGGGCGAGCTGCTGCAGCCGGTAGTCTCGATAACCCAGCGCCCCACCGCTACCAGCGGGTGACAAGGCCCGTTGTGTTGCCCCAGCCGGAGGGTGCCGCACAGCCGCTGCCGCTGCAGCCGCCACACCCACGGCTGCCGTGCCGTAGGGTGACTCCTTGTCCAGCAGCGCTGGGGAACGGCTGCTGCGCCGCCGGCTGCTCCCTCCACCGCTCCCGACATAGACGGCCTCGATTTTCAGGGGGCGGTCATAGAGCACAAGGCGGCCGCGGGCGTGCTTGGCAGCACGGGCGTCCTCAGGCCGACGGAAGTTGACAAAGGCCACCCGCTCATCAGCGGCACCAGTGCCGGGCGGGAGGCGGCTGATTTTGACGCTCACGTCGCCGAAGCGCTTGAACTCGTGGAAGAGCCCGTCCTCCACTGCCTCATCGCTCAGCGCCGAGCCCAGCTCGCTGATTTTCAGCGTCTTGTACTCCCCGCCGCCGCCCGACTCAGAGGAGGAGGAGGACGGGGTCGCCGCCGGCGCCCGGGACTCACCCCCGCCGCCGCGGCTGCTGCTGCTCCGCGACGGCTCCGCGGTTTTGCCGCT
>VXAL01002270.1:61777-109913 GCA_013399475.1 Chauna torquata | reverse complement strand
CGCGTCACCCCCCTCCTCTGCCCCGCCGGGCGGAAGACCCGCCCAGCCCCCTCGTCCTCTTTTCGATTGGTTCAGGGAGCTGTCCGTCCTCGGGCCGGCCTCGCGCGCCCGCGAGGAGGCGGCGGGAAGAGCCGCCCTCCCACACTCCTCCCCGCCCCGCTCGCTCAGTGGATGGTTAGAAAGCGCGCGGCCTTCCGATTGGGTGCCCTTCCCTGTCAATAGTAGCCGGTCGACGGTGAAGTGACCTCCTCTGCTCTGCTCTGCCATTGGGCGAACTTATCTCTTCCTTCTGATAGGCTCTCTTACCTGTCAGTTGTAACGGCCCTACTGCGGCCCCGCCCCGCCACTCCCCGTTGGTCCACTCGCTTAGACGCGGGTTCCCATCGTCCCTCTCAAATTCTCGCGAGCAGCGCTTTACCCGCCCCTTTTCTCCATTGGCCACTGGTAGCCTCGCCCGCGCTGCTCTGACTGGCTAAAGTCTATGCCGCTCCCGAAGAAGCGCGGGCTGCTGCCCACGCTCCACTCTTCGTCTACCATTGGGCGAGAAAATCTCCCCAGGCATCCGATTGGGTGCAGCCAGTTAGCTTGCGGATAGGCTACACTGGTGGTCAGTCATGCGTACTTTGACTGTGATTGGTGTTCGCGGGGAAGAGGGCGGCTCCTCGGTAGTGTTCGCCGTGCGGCCACGCCTGAGCATTCAGAAGGCGCCGGGCTGCGGCGCGGAGCGGGGCAGTGGGGGGGCGCGGGCGCCCATCTCGTCCCGCGGGGACGCGATCACGGCCGGAGGATGAATGGGCATGGGGAGGGCTGGGGCTCGCCTTCAGCGGAGGGAAGGGCAGGGCGAAGGGGAAAGAAGAGCGTTCAAGCGGGTCGCGACAGCTCAGCCTGCAGCTGGTGCCTGCGCTGCCCTCCGTGTGCCTGTGCACCTCTGTGTACGTACGCAGCGGGGAACGCACCTAAACACCTGCAGCGGCGGCAGCGGGACTCGCAGGGCCCCGGCTGGGGCACCGAGGGCAGGGCCGGGCCGGGCCTGCCCTGCAGTCAGTCACAGTCACCGGTTACCGCGTCGCTCCACGCCGTGTGCAGCATTCTCCATCCGAAGTGTCACTGAAAATGCTGTTGCCAGATTCCCGCTTTAAGCAGCGTTCTCATCTTTCACTGGCAGCAAGAGGCAGTTGAGAATGTGGAAGAAAGCTTCAGTTTCAGTTTTCCTCAGGCTTGGAGCCACTGATACCTCTGGGTCAGGGAAATCCAGCCCCTGGGACAAAAACGGTGATAATCCTTACGGCTGCCACGTGCGGGCCCCTCGCCACCCCTGCGCTGCCTGAAGGCTGCGTAGAAGGGAAAAAGGTCCAAAGGGTGAGAAGGCTGCGGCGGGGCGGGCCCCGCTACCCCTGCATCCTACTGCCCCGCGAGTCACCCCCACACCCAAATTTGGCATCCCCTGTGCCCCCGCCTCGTGCTGCGCTGGAGGATTACCCCTTCTTTCCTTCCTTTTGCCTGCCGTCAGAATGCACAGTTTGGAAATTCAGACATATCTGAGAAGGAGAAAAAAAAAAAAAAAAAAACGCAACCACACTGCAGTGGGAAGAACTTTATTTAACCCTACAAGGCTATGGCCCCCCTGAGCCATGTTTTATAATCACAGTAAGTGGTTTGAAATGAGGAGAGCAAAAGCACAATGTTCCCTTGCTGTGCCTCTGACTGAAATGTCCCTGCAGCTCTGTGTCACCCATGGAAATAAGATCGCTCCCCAGGAACATCTTAATCTAACAGAGGGAGAATTGAATCAGATTTGTTAATAGCAGTCCATTAGGCTGCATTTCTCCCTGTCATATCATCTCCTTCTGACAGAGATGGTACACAGAGGCTCGCAAAACTGTGGGTGGGATATGAATGGTGGGTAAATAGCTGATATCTAAACATAGACCTAGGGGTGATAGAAATTGTGTTTGAAATATATGTTGAGCTTCAGAAAATGAGATCTTCCTATGTAACAACTCTGAGTTAACCTAACAGGCGTGTTGGAGGCAGACCCGCAATGATATAGGAGATCAGCTCATGTGGATGTAATTATTGTGGAGTATATGGGAGACAGATACAATTATGTGGATGTGGATCAGCCAGATGAAGTGATACAAAGGTATGTGAGGAGGAGTGGCATCATGGGCGCAGGGGAGTGTCGGGTAAGTGAGACAGAGAATGGTCCAGAAGCCTGGCAGACAGGCTTATTGCAACCGCTGCTCGTCTGATCTATGCCACTTTCCCGGGGAGACGTGATGGAAGGATAAAGCCCAGGCATTTTTTTTCCCCTAGAAAAATCATTGTTCTGTCAAGGTGCTACCATTTTACAGAAGTGCCTCACTTCCAAGGCCAGGGTTGCTGGAAAGGATTCTGGAGCCCTGTGTGGGATTGCCTCAGGAAGGAGACCTAGCCTAGCACAGCGTGCTTTGGGGAGCAGAATATCCTGTTTTGAAATTAAAAAAAAAAAGCATCTCTTTGTTTTGGAACAGATGCATCCACATCCCATGCAGATACCCTCCTCTCTGCCAGCTCCCCTCCTGTGCATCCCATGGCATCTGTCAGAGAATCATTGTCAGCACTGAGGACTCACTCCTTGGCCAGTTCAGATAAAAATGTGAGGAAAACCATTTATTGCTGTATGTCAGCTGCACCTTTGAGGCTACATCTGGTAAAATCTGGCACAGCTCCACGAGCTTGAGAGGAAATGCATCATTTTCAACAACCAGCGACAGAGACTTCTATCTGCCAAGGTCCTAACCGTTTCCTTGTGGTGCCTCAGGTTGGGAGCGAAACGCAGAAATTAAAATTCCACAGCTGGTGAGTCGTGGTTTAAAAGACACCTTGAGGAAGCACTGGGACACATCGCCAAAGGGGTGGGCTCTCCTGCCAGACATTTCATCTGATTTCTGTCCTCCAGACCTGCTCCATCCAAGCAGGGACTTCTCCTCCTGGGTTCTTCCAACTCTGCGTCAGCCAGCGCCAGATGCACATTTGTCTAACGTGCAGTTTGGCGGCACTGGTGCATTCAGAAGGGGGTTTTGGCAGCAGGGAAAGGCAATGCAGCACCCGAAATGAGCGCACTTTTAGTCAGACCCAAGAAATGATCCTGCCTAAGCAAGAATCACTCCCCAGGCCCAGGCTAGATAACGAGTGCTCTGTCTGCATTTATTTACGTGTATGAATAATTAAGGTGCCAGATGGCCCTTGAGCCCCTGGCCTAGATATAGACATCTAATTACATTTGGTGTCAGTGGGAGTTGGGCATCCAGGTCCCTCTGTGGAGACTGGCTCATCCTGGAGCATACTTAGGTGTTGCAGAACCAGAGAAACTTGCTGTTTTCTACAGAAACCTTTCTCTGGGGTTTAACTGTGCAGCTCCTTCTCAAAGCCTGGATGGAGATGATCACAGAGGAGCTGGTGAGCTCGACAGAGGAGAGGCAAAGAAGGGTCCCCATCGGGATGCTGAGCCCCCAAACCTGATTGACATGGACTGAAGACTTGAGAGCATCTCGCCTAGGGAGGTGTCTGCTTGTTGGCAGTTACGCATTCAGACGAGCTGCCTTTCTTCCTGGAGATGCACTCGCATCCCAGCTGGCCCTTAGAGATGTCAAAATACGTTAGCTTCACTTAGGCAAGGTCACAAGAGCCTTCCTGGGAGCCGGGCTGCCAGCGCAGGAGCGAGCTGGCTTGTGCTCTGACCTCAATGCCACGCAGCGGAGGCGAAAGCTTCCCCCTAACAGTCGCTGCAGTTCTCACGATGATCTCCGTCTTCGCCAGCAGAAAAAAGCTGGAGAATGTCCACCCTGTGGGATCCCAGTGAGGTTTGGCAGCGAACCGCAAGGCAGCTCCCAGCACCTCAAGGAAAGCCAGGAGGGAGCAGACTCCTTCCTGCAGCTGAAAAAGAGGTGCCCAGGGCTCACTCGCAGGATATCGGGGATACAATGTGGAGATGGGGGCGAATTCAAGGCTCCTCAGCTTGCCCAAGCTCCTGGCTCTGCCCTCCTATTTCACCAAGTGGTGACAGCCCCTGTGAACATCTTGGCCATAAGGAATTTCTCTGGGCTTTACCCCCAGCTTGTGCTGGTGTGCTCGGTGGGGACTGGTCCCCTGTTGCCAGTTTTTCCTCCTGCTGCTCTCCTCCCCATGCAGCGCAGCTCCAAAGTCAATCAGGAGCACTTGATAACTGCCCAGTGAAAGCCAGACTCCCTTCACCATGCTTACACCCAGCTCAGCGCCACCCCACAGGCTCTGGGGACGGCTTTTGCAGCAGTCTCCCAGGCAGGGTGCCCCCCCCGCCATGCCCAGACCTGGCAGCATCCTCCCTGAGCACCCCCGGGCACCCCGCTGCTCCCCAGCCCAGCCCCGCTGCCGGCAGAGGGCAGCGGCAGCCCAGGAATTGCCGGGGCCGAATCCGGCCCCTGCTCCCTTCTCCTTCCCATTTCATCGCTTTTCCTCCTCTGCACGGGGAAGTGCTCGGGTTTAATAAGTAATGAAGGAACTTATGGAGCCATTAGCAAATTGTTCACTTTCCACCTAATATTCGGAGATTAATGGAAAGGGAAGAATAAACCCCAAAGTAGAGAGAGGATTAAGGCAGCATCGGGGAGACAGGGCCACATCCTGCACCAAAGCCCAGTGCCCAGAGGAGAGCTGGAGTGGGTGTTTATCATTAGAAAGACTTGAGCAGCCGGTACCCCTCCATGCACTTGGCCTCCTATCCTTCCCTGTCCTCAGCTGCGCTCCCCAGGGATACACTGAGGACAGCCCCGCTCAGGACAGCGATGCCCATATGGGATGGAGGCACCAGGTGTTGGGTACCCATCCCAGAAGAACTCAATGTGCCTGCGCTCACACCCGGGGGGGATGAGACTTGTCGCTGTCCTGGTGCCTTTAAGTGCTGGAGCCTCCGCTCCAGCCAGTGCCATGTCACTGCGCGGTGACACGCTGCTACTCCATGACATGATGAGTGAGTGCTGCAGCAGCCTCACGCGAGCTTTGTCTTGCTGGGCAGACAGCAAACAGGTGGCAGCTCCAGACAAGGGGGATTTCACGTAACCATGGGGCCACAAAATGCCGCAAACACCTGAGATCTTGCTCGGTCTCAGCCAGAGTTCTCAGGCACTTTCTGGGAACTTGGACAGGGAACAACTCTCCTTGGATAGGGACAGAGGGGGCATATAGGGGGAGGCCCCCAACCCTGCTGTGAGCTATAACGTCCCCACTGAGCATGACATGCTTGCAGGATGAGTGACACTTGCTGTGGGAGGGAGAGGCAGCCCAAAGGGAAGCTGTGAAAAGCCAGCCCAGCTCTGAGAAGCTGAGACCTGCACCTTTTCCCCGCTATCCCAGCAGGGAGGAAAGCAGGGACACAGCCTTCAGCAGAAGGCAGTTCTCAATGCTTTGCACAAGCAGCTGGGAAGGGATGAGCTGAGCAGGAGCCTGCAGAGCCCAGCACCTGCACAGGGGGCTGAGGAGATAGCCCCATGAGCCAGCCTGCGCCCAGGCACCTCGCGCCTCTCCTCCACTGCCATAAGGACCCGTGCTTTGCTCCCCGCGGTGCCAAACGCTGCCACACAAATGCAAAAGTTGCCTGTCTCTCTACAGTCTCCAGGGTCCCGTGTCAAGTTACGCAGCTGTTCCCCATGCCATGGGTAGGAGCGGAGAACAGCGTGCTGAGCAGCACGTCCTCTCCTCTGGCACAGCCTGTCCCATCAGGGCACCTCTGCCTGCAGCCCTAGAGGTGAAAACAGCAATTCTTCACAAAACCTTCCTCCCTTCCAACACCTTCTCAAGCAAAAGTGGTGTTGTGCTAAAGCGCATTGACCCTGTGGCAGGCAAAGAGGCCAGAAGGTGCCAGGGAGCCCTCTGGTCTGAGGACACATACACTGACCACAAAATGCAGGCTTTTGTTTCCATTTATCCACTTTCCCCATCCCTTGCCATGCACGGACAGCCTGACATTGGTTTCTCTTCCCTGTTACCCATGCACAGGTTCCCGCCTCCTCCTAGCTAGCTCCCGTGCCTCAGTTTCCCCATGCTATGGATTTTCAGAGAGGGTTTTTCCTGTGCCAGGCAGGTACGGAAAGAGGATGCTCCAACCCAGACAGCCCCTCTTCCCAAAAATCACCAAAATGCCCCCAGTGCGTCCCAGCTCAGGCACTCCAGCACACGTTTGTTGTGCCTCTACATTGCTAGCGGGAAGGCAAGATGGCAAATCAGAGGCTGGCAGCTCCATTTGTCATCTTGAGGGGAGCAGTTACAATCTGGACAGGGTGGGAACTCGGGCAGGAGATGATCGATAAAGCAGAGCTGTAAGGAGACACACACCAACCTTCAGGCAGAGCCCCAAAGTTGAAAGCCCTTTGAAGACTTTGCTATCGGAGCAGTGCTGGCCCCAAGGAATGAAGGAGCTAGCTGAGATCCCTCCTGCTCTTGGGTTTCCAAGCTAACAGCTCTGGGCAAGGCTTTGCTGCTCAAGGAGACACTTCTGCACAGGGTAACAGGATCCTCAGTGACTCACAGTGAATAATTCATGGGCTCTGGCCAATCACGCAGCTCCTGGGGCAGACCTGGGTTTTTAGCCTTCCTTCAGCCCAAGATGCTCCTAGAAACAAGGGAACCTTCTTACTCCTAAAGCACTGGGAGCTGGAAAACTCTTTGGGACCTCAAAGCCAAAGGGCAAACTGATGCAGAGAGCAACATGCCGCTCCCAGCCGTCCCCGTGCTTTGCACCCACCAAGCATCAGCCTCACTACAGCTTCATACCCGCCTCTTGTGGGACCCACGCTGACCACTTGTCTCCCCTCACAGGCATTTCATTACCGTTTCGGTCCCACACATTTCCACCCCTCCAGGTCCATCAGCAGCTCCATCAGTTCCCCTCCAGAAGGGCTGGGCTCAGCCCCGCACCTCCTTGGCCATTCCCAGCCTTCGTGGCCCAAGGACTGAAGCTGGGCAGCTCTTGCTCAGGCAGAGGGACCAGCGTGGGTTATTCCTGGAAGAGAAAAGCCATGACGGACCAGTTAGTTGCACAGCACGTGACCTGGATTTGGCCTGCTGATAGACCCTGAAGGAAGATGACCCTGTTTTAGAGGCCTTAAAGGATCAGCACGTGGCTTCATGCAGCGTGGAGGGGCAGCTGAGAGCCCTGGCTCTCCCCCTCCTCCATCCCACTAACCTCCCTCCCTCCCTCCAGCCTGTGCTGGATCCCATGGGTCTTCATCAAAAACTGTTATGTACATTCGGTACCTGGAGCTCCCTCAGCCATGGACTATGAACGCTTGCTAAATATATATTTAAGGGAGTCATGGGGATATTTTTAAATGACCCCTGAAGCTATTTCTGCCTAATTTCCCTCACTTTTCCTCCGTGTCTCTCCCTGATCTTCTCCTCCACAGAGGATGAGAGCTCATTTTCATCTCTCCCGTCTGGGAGACGGGGAGCCTGGCTGGGTGCAGACAAAAGCCAGTCCAAAAAAGAGCAGACAGAGCTGAGTGAGAACAGCAGCCAGGTCCAGCACAAAGCAACCAGGGTGAAAAAAAATCTCCCCTCTGCAGCCCTGCCTGGGCATCTAACAGGCTTTCAGCCTCTCTGTGATTTCAGATTAGAGGAAACCAAAGCATTTGGCACAAGACCCACGCACAGTCCTGAGGGTTTGGGCCAGTCTTCAGTCTCTGCCCAAAAGCAGATCCGTCCCCAATGCACTCAGCTTGCAGCCCTGCCCACAGCCCCACTGCTGGCTTTCTTTCCACTCCAGTCCAAGCCATTTCACTGCTTCGCATCTCAATTTTCCCATCTGACACCTGTGGATAATCACCCTTTCCTGCAGCTCGTGAGGCCCCAGTGCCTCCCGGTCCCACAGCTGGAAGAGGTTATTTTCCAAGGCAGCCCTCAGGGGAAGGGCAAGAAGCGTGCGTGCAGGCACGTGTGGCTTTATTGCACCTAAACGCTGCCAGGAGAGGCATACAAAGGAGTGGAAAACCTAAGTCTTTGCTGGAAATGCTGATGAGAAATGGGTTTGTTTAACCCTTTCAGTTCTGTGGCAGCCCTCTGCCCCTTCCTCCTGCCGGTGCCCTTGAGAAGCTGCCCTCATTCATCTTGGGTGAACACATTCATCTTCCCTGCAGGCATGATTCCCCTCAGAGAGGCTCTGCCCCCTGCCCTTGCCATCAGTCCTGTTTGCAGGCCATTAACTCCAGCGCTGAGCTCCATCCCTCTCTCCCCTCGCCCCAACTTCTTTGGTTTGGGCATTTCTTAGGTATTTGCCTGGCTCCTTTGGGTGAGTTTAGTGAGAAGCAGCAGGATTGCCTGCTAGCTTCCAGCAGAAAAGGGGGAGATGTTCCTCCTCTGTTCCCCCTCTGTGGCTTTCCATTATGCCTTCCCTTCCACATTTCCACACCTGCAGCCCACTGTTAGCTTTCTTCTAGCACTTCCCCTCCTGCTCAGGCACCTCCAGCCTTTGTGAGGTGCAGGCTGACTGGGCTCCCTCAGGAGCTGCGGATGAGAGCAGGTAGTAAAGCGGGGAGGGAATTGACCTCCCCCAACCCAGAGCAGGATTTAACCCACATCTGCGCCATCCCAGCTGAGCAGCCCCATCCTGAAGCCTGCATTTCACCAGTGAGATTTAACCAGCAAGGTCCAGCCCAGATTTCCCACGCAGGCTCCTCCAAATCATCCCACAAGGCAGGTGGAGGAGCAGACACAGGAGCAGACATCTCACAGCCCAAGGACACTCAGAGATTAGGTTTTTTTTTTCCAAATCTCTCCAGAAAGCTTTATGAGACTCTAGTTGCTTTTTCCTGGTGTTTAATGACACCGGGGTAGAGGCTGCCAGTAATCAGGTTACCATTGCTCCACTGAGAGGCAATAACCGCCAACACTCTCAGTGCATTCATGGCAAGCTAGGTTGCGTGAGTTGGTGCAGCCCGCTCTTCCCTGAGCTCTTGCTGCACATTCAGAAGTTTGGCACTGCAGTTGTTTCTCACACCTCAGTCAAGTGCAGGCTCAAGCTGCTGTGAATATGTGTCTGCTTGTTGGAAAAAAAACTCACAAATAATGTCTGGAATGTGGGACACAGGAGCCATGGACAAGGGGAATTGCATGACTTACTTCTCGCCCCAGGTCCTTTGAAAGCCCTGTTGTACATTCAGCTCTGGAGATGCTCCACCAACTGCTGCATCCATATTTCAGCACAGGATGGATCCAGGATCCTTCTCTCCTAGGAACCCAGCAGCACCTATGTGCTACAGCCCAGCACACACAGTGAGACCAAGTATGAACAGGGTGAGATGCCCTGAAACACCTCCTGGGGGGGGATCCTGACCCCAAGAGACCACCAAGATGAGTAGAGGAGACCCTACAGCTTCACTAAGCATTACACCAAGTGAAAAGAGTCTTGTACCATGACCTGCACACCGAATCTAACTACTCTGCTACCACACCACTGAGAGCTAGGCATAGCCGCAAAGCCACGGTGCTCCTGCTGGGGCTGGGACAGCCCCAGACCATGCCTATGGACCAGCCAGGCCAGCTGCAGCCAGCTGCCAAGAGCTTCTGCGAAGGCAAATTGCTTGCAGGTGCTCTTGGTGCAGGTCCAGGACACCTCAAGCTGCTGCAAGCCAGGACTGGGCACATGGCACAGAGCAGACCCACACTGCCCTGTCCTGGCTCCCGCTGCACTTCAACAATGCTGCTGCAAGAGGCATGCAAGAGGCCAAATGATGGAATGGGAAACGGAGAAAAACAGCCAGAAAGTGGCCTCATTCACTATTTACTTAGTTTAAAGTGAGGGAGAGCAGAGCACGGTGCACAATGCTGTCATCCTTTCCTCTTCAGCGGAGCCGGGAGTTGCTGTTGCCTCCCCGCAGTGGCTGTGGACACGGCAGGACGGAGGAGCTCTGCAGGACAGAGGAGCTCTGTGGGGACAACCCATTGAACAGTGCCAGAGATGCAGCCTCAGCTGGGGCACCATGGAGCAGGGAGGTCATTCCCTCAAGTACCAGCTCCCCACCACCTCCCTTCCCTGGCTCCCCAGGGAAACCGGAGCACGTAGGCTGTAAAATGGGGCAGTTTGGAGCCCCAGATGTCCCCTCTACCTCCCATTCCTTTTCCCACCACTAGTGATTTCCCACCACAGCCCCAGGCATCCTCTTCCAGCACTCCCCTCCTCTCACACAGGACCCCTGCAGGGTGCTGGGGGCAGAGAGTGGCTCATGGCGAGCTGTGCTCAGCCGCCTGCGCATCCCCAGCACCATCCCGGGGACCCACTCAAAGAGAGACCACACACCGCAGTACAGTGGTGACAAGAGCTGGGTCTCAGCGAGGAGCTGGCACCAAAAGCCTGTGTCTTTTCCTGCACCCAACCAGCTGCGTGGAGAAGATGGCTCTTTTTGGGGTGCTAACACAGCATTGGGTGCTGCATGGGGGCAAGGATGCGCACATTGCTGGGTGGTGACATTGCTGCCATACAGCATGGCAGGAGCAGAGGGCAATGAGCAAAGACACATTCATCGCTGGGATCCCACCACAGCGCATGAGACTGGCTCCAGAGCCCACCCAGCAGCCAGCTCACCAACACCCACAGAGGCTTCACCTCTGCAGACATCCCCAGAGAACCAGAAGGGTCTTGCCCAGCTAAACAACACAGTTAAAAGCCATCCCTTCGCAGGTGCCACTTGCAAAAAAAAAAAAAAAAAAATCAAGCACAAGCCCACCCTGATCTAAACCAGGTTCTGCCTTAGCCAGTCCCCTTGGCAGCTCCACTGCCTCCGTCCCGGTACACTGAATGCCTTCATTGCTCTGAGCTGAAGATTCACGGTGAGGACTCTCATCTTACCACTCAAGCAGGCACTGCTGCCCAGAGAAGGACTCCCAAGGACGCAAGCTAAGGGCAGTCACACTGCAACTCAGCTCCATCAGATGGATTAGGTACCAATTCCTACCCCTCCACCAAGGGCAGCAGAGCAAGGCTGTGACCACACAGAGGTGACTGGCACCAGTTTGCCTAGGCTGATCTCCAGCACACACCCCCATGAGAGCATCACCTGCCCCAGGTCCCAGCTTGGGGGGCAGCCCTGCAGCCTTTATTTCCCTCCCTCGTTCCCTCCCTCCTTTCCTCCTTCCTTCCTCTGGCCACTTTCCCCACAGGGATACAGGCAGCAGCTGAGATAATTTACCATTTAACGTGGGCAGATGGCTTAATTTAAACAAAATCAGAGAGGAGGGAAGCCAGGCTGTGAATGCTTTGATGAGTTCAGCCTGTTCTCCCTTCCCTCCCCCTCCCTGTGCCATGCTTCTTCAGCAGCAGGTAAAGTCCCCAACACCAGCTGGAGCACATAAGCTGGGCTCAATCTGGCCCCAAAGGTTCCTTGGGTCCTGTCATCCACCTCAAACTTCATGGTGCAGAAGGGAGAAAAAAAAATGCAGGTGCAGCAAAAAAAATCAACATACCCCAAGCCCTTTTGCAGCTCAGTTTGGTCTCCAGAGGCTCTGGAGATCTTCACATGGGAGGGTTTGGTTGACTGGTGGTGGGTATGAGAGTGGTTAGAGGTGGTAGCACGGCCACCCAGAGCTTGTGCCCCAAGGATTGCAGGGACAGAAGCTGTCCTGCAGCAGTAGGGATAGGAAGACCAAGGTGGGCAGAGTTAAGGATAAACCAGCTGTGGTGAGGAGGCTGCTGAGAGGAAGGAGAGATGGGTAGAGAGCGAAGGGACTGTGGCTCCTATGCTGCAGCAGGCCAAATCCCTTCCTTCTCCTGTTCTGCTCCCTGGGGTCATCCCAGTGGGCATCATGCCCACTAATTCCTTCCTAAACTCCCCTGCAAGCTGCGCCTCTGCCCAAGGCTTCAGCATGCTCCCAGCTCTTCCCCATCTCGGGGTCTTCCACCCCACACTAAAGCCTGCTCAAGCTTCAGCCATGCAGCTCCCACCTTGTGCCCATCAAGCCCCTTGCGTGGTGAGGTCCTGCCTGGGCTGGAGCTTCCAGTGCTAAAACCTCCCAGCTCCACTTGGCCACACGGGCCAGCTGGGGTGGGGAGGCAGATCTGAGCCGAAACCATTGCCAGAGCCCAGTGGTGAACATGGAGGAAGCTCAGCAAAGCTATCATCAAGCGTTCGGTGTTCAGCACTGCCGCTTCCTACCCAGGAATTAACCCAGCATGGCTCTCTTTGCTAGCCAGGAGAGCCAGGCAGCCAGCCCTGGTCTGGGCCAGCATTGCTGACCACCTCCATCCACTCCTGCAACCCTGGGAGGGGGAAAACACCCACAACAACTGCACCACCCCCCTTAATTTCCAGAACAAACACGGCAAGCTCTTATCTGTCAAGAGACGGCGATTTTCCTATAATTACCCACATCCCCTATGCACATAACAAATCCATCTCAGTTATGCAGAGAGTTTTCATAACAGGTTGCATGGCCGTAGGTGATTGCTTTAAAAAGCTACCCACCCATGGAGCTGCGCTTTCTGTGCTCGTTCCCTCCACAGTAATAAATGCTAATAATAAAGCTTAGTACCACGCAGCATTTCACGGCCTGTCTAATGCAGGAAGTCAAAGTGGCTGAACACAATGGTCTCTTCTAGCCACAAAAATAATAATAATCCAAGGAAAAAGCCAAAGCAGCCTTCTGAAAGTGGCAGAGCACGCTCTGAAAGGCTGGCAGCCTTGATTTGGGATGTAAAGGCTGAGTCTGCGAGTTAAGCAAAGTGCCCTGGGCTAAAAAGTGCATCAGTGGCAGAAGCCAGGGCTGGAGACTCGCTGCCCTCCCACCCATGTCCAAGAGCCCGCCTTGGGCGTGATGGGCTTGTGCCAAACATGGCTGAATTATTCCCATCCCCACCCAGCAATTTTCTCCACCATTAGCCCAATTAGGCCCCCCCAGCCCTGGCGGGTCGCTCAGCCAAGGCTGCGGGGTCTTGGGATGCGGCTCGGTGTTGTATCTGCAAGAAGCAGCTGCTCTGAACGGCAGCTGCGGGCAGTGATGAGCGGGGCTGATAGCCAGCGAGGCCACCTCGCTGCCACTGATCCGAATTTCAATCAGGCTAGGAGAACCCATTCACCTCATCCGCCATGGGGAAAAAAAAAACAGAAAACGCTCCTTGGGAAGCTGCTGAGATGCAATCAGCAATGGGGCGCAGGGGTGGGACGTGGGGCAGGGTGGGCTGTGTGTGCCTGCTGGGGCGGTGGGGTGGAGGGCAGCTGCGGAGGGGATGGTTTTGTCCTGCTGGCTGGAAACCCAGAGTACAAAAGCAGTGAGGAAATGTGGGGAGAGGAGGCAGGAGCAAAGGTGATGGGGCTCACTAGGAAGCTTCTCTTTTTCCTTTCTCCTGGTGAGGTTTTGGGCAGGGACCATGGCCGCAAGAGGCAGAAGAGCTCCCCTCCATAGCTCAGCTGCTCCTTGCCTGCTGTGGAAGTCAGGGATGCCCCTTACAACTCTTTAGGATCACCCATCCAACCTGGCAAGGAGGGAGGGTGGCAGCAAGGAATGACCGAGGCACCGCAGGGACACATGAGCCAGCTCATCACCTGCACGTCATCTCATCCCTGCTTTTCTGCCATGATCCTGCCCAGCCCATCGCCCTCAGCCTCCTGGGGTGGTGCTGGCTCTGCAGCAGATACAAAGGGATTAGCATCGATTTGCCGAGAGCAGCGTCCTTGGCACGGGCTCTTCCCCAAGCGGCTGGAGCTCCCACCGCCCCCACGGGTTGCGGCTCCCTCCCGGCCGCTGCCCACCCTCTGCCCTCCCTGGCCACCAGCAGGTCCTTCTGCAGTGTCCTGACCCCATGCTGCCCCATCAGAGGGTACAAAAGTGGGTCCTGACCCACTTACACCATGCTGTTTTGAGAGCCGAGTCTTCACGTGCTCATCACCTCCCTCCTGCTGGCATGGCTTTTTGTCGCAAGACAAAGCTGTTTTCCTATACAAAGAGAGAAAAAAGCATCTTTAGGACCCAACCAAGCTGTTTTACCCCCAAAAGGCTCATTGACTCCAGTAACACCTGGGCAACCCCAGAGAGAAGCAGGGAGAGGGGGTGAACTTGCAGACAAGACAACCCCTGGCATGTGCTGCATTTCAGGAGGGGGAGATGCCAGCAGCCCCAGTCATGCGCATGAACCGCTCTCCGTGGCAGCCCAGGTCCCGTGACCAGACCTGGGGAAGCGGATGCTCAGGCACCGGGAGCTGCTCAAGGCCGCTCTCCAGCACATGCAGCGAGCCCCTGCAAGGCAGAGGCCGCAAAGTCATGGGTGATTTCAGAGCAGGGCTGGAAAAGGAGGCACTTGAACATTTTTAATGATCTTGTTCCGCATCGGCCCTGTGCTGGATGGGAAGCCTTTAAAGTCAAGTTTGCTTTGATCAGACAATGGAGCCAGACAGAGAAATGCTCCCCATCCTCTTTCTCTACCACCTGCCTTCCTCTGTACCCCTCCAACCCAAAAAGGGCCAAATTTAGAAGCCCCAAAAAATGAATTGCATGTATGGGATGAAGGACACAAGCAGCAGCCCCGTGACCGGGTACATTCAGCCCATGGTGTCTCCTGAGGGGCTTTAGCAGAGGATGCAGGACTTTAAAGGGGCCCCTCGCTGCCCATCCCCCATCTGTACCCATCATTTCCTGCAGTGCAGGAGCCCTCCTTCTGCTGCACAGGACCTGCACATTTCCCTATCACAGCCACAGCCAAGACCAGAGGGGACTTGCCTATCTCTGCCAGCTTCTCCCTAATCTCTCCCCAGATCTGCTCTGCAGGGGTTGCTCCAGTTCAACCCAGCCTCTTAAAAGCCCATTTATTCCCCCAAACCCAGCCCTGTCAAGCCCATCAGTGCACGCTGGCTTTTGGCTTGCCAGTCAGCACCGAGGACACGTTTAAACTGGTTACAGGAATGTGGCGTCCTTCTCCGAGAGGGACAAAAGCTCGGGAAGCACGAAGAGCCCCCAGCTCCAGCTGACTCCCAATTATTTTACTCAGAAATTGGCAGTGGTATTTTCAGAGCCGTTAACATCCCATTAGAATCGCCCCATTCAGTGGGGCTCCGGCTGAGCTGGCGGGCGAAGTGGCCGCTGCACTCACAGGGAGCCACACAGATGTAAGGCTGGAAGGAGCCGCAGCTCTCCCGTTATGGTAGGTTTTCCAAAACTCACTAGTTGTGTCCCTAAATAGTTTCCTTCCATGAACAGCGAGATGGTGTCAGCTGCTTTTTTTAAATGAACATCAAAAAATAACAAAGAGCTGCAAATGATAGCTATAAATGCAAAGCAGAGGCTGGAGTGTTGGGGTCCCACAGAGAGGGACCAGGAGGTCTGCATGGAGAAGGGGCTCAGCGAGACGATTTGCGGCGTTTAAAGGAGACGATGCTGGCGCTGGCCCTGCAAGGTGCTGCTGCAGCCTTGCGGAGCTGCTCAGACATTGTTGGCTTCCCCTTTGATGCAGACCAGAGAAAGGGAGGTGGTATTTACCCCAGCTGGAAGCAACCAGAGCATCCTCACTGCAAGCTGCTCTTAGGGCTTCTCCTTTCTTCCCCTGGCCAAGCCTTCCATGTTCCCTGTGCACGAGGGAGGGCACGATGCTGTGCTGCAAACAGGGCAGCATTTCCCACCAGGGCTTAAAGCCTGCAGGTTTATAATATACCCCGTCCCATGCACTGCCCGACTGCCCCTGCTTCCCATCGCTGCGGTGCTGGGAATGGAGCAGCAAAGCCCCCCTCTTCCCCAAAGGAGCTCTGCATGGTGGAGAATTTAAGCATGGTACGGAAATATTAGTGTCAATAGATATCTGGAGTGCTGCAATTTCTTTCACTATTTTTTTTTTCTTCAGGCTCTTCTGCAAATATCATTTTCTGTGAGCAGAAAGCGCAGATGAAGAATAGCTTACCCTAGGAAGAAACAAAAGACTAATGACGGAGGGGGCCCAGGCAGGCAGCAGTGATAAAAGGCAATTCATTTGCATGTGTTTCCTGCAGCATCTACAAGACATGCACATGAAAAAGGCTGTTGTTACAGCCGAGCATCTGGCAGGGGGAAGCGTGTGGCCCCAGCGCTTGATCCCAAGCCCCAGAGACACAGGGGACTCCCTGTGACAATACTGCTGTGGCATGACACCGTACCCCAGTACCAACCATCATTTGGCCTCTTGCAGCCCAGCTGAACCCCAACCCCAGCAGCATTCTGTGGGTCCTATACCAACCCATGGCAAGCACTGGAAAAAACAACAACAAGAACAAACACACACAACCACACAAAAACAAAACAACAACAAAAAAAAAACAAGAGACAAGAGCTGACCCAAGAACTTCAGATGCTAAAGTACCTCCAGTAGCATCCCCTTGACTCCATGGGCACAGAAAATCTCCAGGACCACACAAACGAAAGGATCTGGGCTAAAATATGACTTACTCCCTTTTACTACCCAGCACGAGGAAAACAGACCATTATCTGCACGCAGCTGGCACGGGAGCAAGTCTGCCTAAATATGCTGTTAGCATAGATAAAAGCCCATGGTGTCAGCTGTCTCCAGTCCTGGAAAATAACCCGTTGGATAGGAGTCGTTACAGGCATGCTGACTGCAGACTAGGGGTGGTAGAACAGCTATTAATGAAAATGGAAGTGGTTTTCAATTTAAAAAAAGCCAATGACAACAGTTTCTAGATCAAAAGAAACCTTTTCACAGAAAGTGTTCTGTTTGGGCAAAAACATTAATAAATCAGGCTGAAAAATGCCGCTGTAAAAATCATTTTATTGTATACAAGTTCTCAACTTGGATTTTGTTCCAAGGACACGGAGTTTTAAACATCCATTTGTCTTTTATTGAAAAAAGCTTTGAGAAACTGAAGTTTTTCTCCAGATGGGATTTCATTTTTTTCCTAGGTGAAGGATGGGAAAGCACAAACTCTGCTTTGAAAACTGAGCAGCTTTGTTTCACCCTGGCTGCTCTTGACTGGTTTGAAAATCAAAACACCAAAGTGCGTCGCAGAGGATGTGGCCTCGAGGCATCTGAGGTCCTGCGCTGGGACAAGACCTCACCAGGAGCTCTGGATCCATGAACCCTCAGGGACCGCTGCCAGTTGCTTGTCCCTCCAGAGATGATCCATTCCAGCCGTGCCCAGAAGCTGCACCACGTTCCACATCACCCTTTGGTCTGCCCCTGCAGATCCCGCAGCCCCATGCAAGAAGGTGGTGATGGGGTTGGCCACTCCAAGACCTGCGCTTTGTTTTGTGCTTTTTATCACCATGCTTTGCTGCATGGTTTCAGCTTCTGTTGGGGCAGCTACATGTGGTCCCAAGCTGTTTTGTTGGGTTCTGCATGTTGGGTCACCACATGGAAAAGTCCCATCATAGTAGAGGCAAAGCAACCAGGAGAAAATCCTGCAGCTCCAGCTTGGATCTTGGTGGGTCCAAAAATGGGGCTTGCTTGGAAAACCCAGGACCGAGATAGGACCCCACTGCTGGGGCCATACAGAGACCAGCCCCTGGTGTTCAACATATGATCCATCTCCAAGTTCCCATCGAAACAACATCTCCACAGGTGTCACCGAATGAGGCTGCAGAGCAACCATCTTTACGACAAGCAGATGATGGTCTCATTGCCAAGGGCCGGCCAGCCCAGCTCTCTCTTGCCAAATCTTCCCCAGAGCCAAACTGGGAGTTTTCTGCACATCTTCCAGCTTTGCCTCTCCAACACTGTCACCGTACCAGCTGAGCTGAGCCCTAATCACTGGGCTCAGGGCAGGTGGGATAAGTGATATAAGTGTCTATTGAGAACTAATCTCTATTTTTTTCTCCAAATGTCCAAGATAGTAGGAGAGGGAGAAGGGAGATTTTCAGAGCTGGAAAATAAGGGAAAATAGCAACATTCTGTCCCTTCTCTATGGGAGACTGTTGCAGCTGACTTCTCTAGGTTGGCCAACAGGAAAACCCAGACAGGACAGGCCTGCAGCGCGATCCCAAGCAATCATCTTCATCCTCATGTCTGTGTAGAGCATTTCTGCTCCCACATTGAACTGGAGACAACCTGCCCCCAGCAAAGCCCCTTTGCAGCCCCTCAAGGCGGAAGAGGACAGAGTCCCAACATAGGAAGAGGATCTGCTAATTTAATTCACTTAACGCACACCGCTGGAGGACAAATTCCCACCATTCCAGCAGAGCAAACCAAAGCACACCTTCCCCTGGGCACCATGTTGCTCCCTTTCCCCACAGCGAGAGCCCCTGCCAGCCTCCACCAACTTTGCAGATCCTCCCAAAAAGCACATCTAACCCCAGAAAAACACATCCAAGAGGGAAGGGACAGGACAAGCATCCCAGCTTGCACTCAACCACCTTTTAATATCATTTCACAGCCTAACGCCCTCATCTCAGCATCCCAGATGAGGACGGACTGGGATTTACAGCCACCATTCACCTTCTGCAGCCGGAGCTTGGCCATGCCTTGCGCCCGCTCCCTACCTGCTGCTTTTTTGCAAGGAAACGGGTTGCCCTGGAGCCTGGTCTCCATGGAAACTTGGGTTTTTCAGACACTCAATGGAAGATGCTGGCACAGAGAGGTTTGTGCAGGAATACTGATTCAACCTCAGCGTCTGTAACACTGACTGCATTTTAATCCCTCTCTGCTACCCGGTGAGCTAAAAATACCCTGCGCGCGCTATCGCCTGCTGAACTCGCGTAAACAGCTTAAAGCAACACGGCACTGCCAGCATGGAAATTTCATGAATCAGCTAAAAAAAAAAAAAAAAGGGATGGGGGAGGTGATGGTGGGGTCTCAGCACTTGCTGCAGCATGGGGAGCTTGTCCCTGCTCGAGGGATGGAGGACAAGGAGCAACAAGAGATGAGAGGCTCTGCACCACATGGGTCCTTGGGGGTTTGTTTCACCTCTCCAAAATACCCTTTTCCAGGTGCAAAGGCAAGAAAACAAGGTTTTGTTTTTGACGAGGTTGTCCTCAGTCCCAAGCCAGCTGAGAGGTGCGATGCATTAATTGGCACGCCAGGCTCAACACGTAGCACAAATGTGGGTTGGGGGATGCAGCCACCTGTCCCCAGCAAGGAGCTTGGGGACAGGCTGGGGAGGGGGTGACCTTGGTGAGCTGCGGCCTGGCATGGTGCTTTCCCTTCTCACCCACATCATCACTTCGCAAAGAAGATGTCGGGGTCCAGCAAATGGGAACATCAGGGCTGTGGACGCTGCCAGCGCCCTCATTGTGCTCAAGCCATGTGTCAGCCCGACGTTACTGGGACAGTAATAGGCAAACAAGATCGTGCTCTCCTCTCTGCAGTCAGTTGGGGCTGTCCTCAGCTGACTCCGAGAGCGTCTTTTTGCAGAATACACAAATGACTTCCTTTTTTAAAGGCTTTTTCCCAGCAGCACACCCTTCCCTGGGAAGGGACACCCAGATGGGGAAACTGAGGCACAAACCTGCCTGCTCAACACCAAAGAAACCTGGCTGAAAGCTGGGAGTGAATCCAAGTTTCCCAGCACCCCTAGCTATGCCCCAGGTATTGCCCTTTGCTTCCAAAGCCATTGCAGCTTGCATTACCCATGCACCCATCACAAGCACCCTGCTAACCCCAGTTAGCTCTGCCTCCCAATTGAAAGGCTCGCAAAGTCCAGGGCAGTGGGACGAGCCCACATCCAAAGGCTCTGAGGATGCTCATCCAATGCAGCAGCTGGCCAGAGAGTTGTGGTTGCTTTTTCTGGGGAAACACTACATTTGTACATTTGCTTTTGTCCCTGGCATGGGGGAACAACCAGCATTCCCAGGGCCAAGGGGAAGGTTTAAAACCTTTGCTTTCACCCAGAATCAGAGAAACAGTAGAAATGCCATCCCCAGCTCACAGTGGGAGGATTTAAGGTGGATGATAAACAGGGCTTTGCAGTGGAAAGTTCCCCCCTTGCACTGCCCAAAGCAGGAAAAATCAATTTCCCAGTAAAAAAAAAACATGATGTTTTTCCAGGCATCCACTTTTAGGGGCAGGAGAACTTGCTACAGGGTTCCTTGCTTCCAGCTCACAGAGGGGAACTGGCACCTGGGCCCCCCGCCATCCCCAGGCATCGCCTCCCAACCCTCTCCCTGCCGATCTGGCTGCTTTCTCAGCAGTGTTACAAGAGTGCAAATCAGGGAGCTGGGGAAAAGAACATTTTAGGTCACTTTTTTGTGCTCTCTAAGAGCTTTCCCCCAGCGATTGCAGGATTAAGGACATTGGCTCTGAATAGCCAGAGGGGCAAAATAAACCCATGCAAGGCTCATGTGGCCCAGCCAAAAATGTGCAGCAAGTTCCCTTCCTTGACTGTAAAGGAAAGCAATTCCAGGCTTGATTTATTTATTAGATTTCATCACATTAAATGAGTGGGAACTGGGCATAATCAACCCCACCATCCTTAGACCTCCCTGCCAAAACCTCAGCACAAGCCCCGTTAGACTGAAGCATCACGGCAGAGAGGGGACCCGTGGGGATGTGGCAGCTGGGGACCACTGCCAAGCTCACCACCGCGGCTACAGCAGGGTGGTAAATCCTCCCAGGGGCAGTAAATCCTCCCACGGGTGGCAAATCCTCCCACCCCCACCCCGGGTTTGCCTCAGTACCTGTGCTTACGGCAAAGCCGTGATAGACCCTGGTGAGCTCGCTGGGCAACAAAATGCTGCTGGGTTCCGCAGGGTCCCAAGCAGAATATTCAGCTGGCAGAGTTACACCACCTCCCTGGGATCTTCCCCCCTTCCTAAATATCCCAGGCAATGCCGCAGCCTCCTTCCACAGCTGGGGCTGCTCCCTTCTGCGAGGCTGAGTGTGGTACGAGTGCTCCCTGCTCCGCTTCAGGGCAATGTCAGCCAGAAGAGGTGGAAAAGTGCCCACTGTCTGTTCCTCTCCTAGAGGGAATAGAGCGAGCATCACTGCCGGGCGTGTATGCACCTGATGGGGACCTGGGCCGGTCCAGGTGGGCTTCAGGGATGCTGATGGCTGAGGTTTCCTGAATGCCGGTGCCTGTACGGCCATCAGAGAGCCCCTTGCCATGCTCAGGTCACTGCAAGAAGAAGAAAGGGGCTGTGGGGAAGAGATCTTCCCTTGGTTTCAGCAGGTGGCTTCTAACCAGCTGAGGAGCACACATGGGGCTGCTCGCATCGAGCTGTCTGCCTGCTGGAAATCCCTCAGGGAAGAGCTGCCCGCTGCTGGCAGCACTGCTGAGGATGGGATTAGAGCAACCGCCCTGCTCAAACGTGCCTGGCGGGCGGTGAGCAGGCGGCTGCACCCAGCGCAGCGGCTCCACCTGCTCCAGCCCCATGCACCAAAGGGATGGAGCAGCAGCATGAAGCTCTGGAGACGCTCGGCCCTGGTTATCTGTTCACAGCAGGGAGGCTCAGACCTCACTCCTCTCTCCTGGGCTTCACTCTGGGCTGGTCCCCCAGCCCCTTGCTGCCTCTGCATCCTCTTGCTCCGCAGCACCTCCATCCTGCGCCTTATTGCATCCCCCCACCCAACAATCCCCTCCGCTGGGCTTGATCGGACAGTTAAACATCATTGCTTCAGAAAGGGGAAACTGAGGCACAGGTAAATAGTGCCTGAGCAAACTAGCTGTGGAGGAGCCTGACATCCCCACGCAACCAGCAGACCCCCATCCCTTTCCCCCTGCAATGGGTCCCCAGCGGGTTCCTGGCTCTGGGACCAGGGGAACCCTCTCAGTCAGCACCCTGGGGACTGCTGCCTGGCTGCGTGCTGCTCCCGGCCTGGCTCCCAGTCCCGGGCTACTTCCCGAGATTAAAAATAATGCGTTCATCGTGCTGGCATGGTGTCACGGAGCCTCTTGCTTGTTTTTATTGACAGCACCATCTTTGGCTGATTAAAATTTCTTTAAGTGCACCCACCAGCTAATCCCAGCCCCGAGGCCAGCACTGCTGTCACTGTCACCCCAAGACTGCGTCTTTCTGCCCATTTTCCCTCTCTACCATGTCCCAGCCTGCCGGCCCCGCTGCGTGCCCCCAGGTGCCCCCTCCCCACTCCACCTGACTTCCCTCCCCTCCTGTTCTTTGCTTCAAAAATAAAGTAAGAGTCAAAAATGCTTTGGGGAGGGGGAGGGTATTTGGGAAAGGAAAGTAGGGGGTGTATGGATGTGCCAGGCCCCTTCCCCATCTCTTGTCCCCCTCCTCCTGCTTGGCTCATGCTGGGTTTGTACCTTGAGGGGCCACGAGCCAAGGAATGCCAGCCAGGAGGGGACTCGTGCCAAGCATGGCCGAATCCAAGCCTTGCTGCGAGGAGCAGCCATGTTCAGGAGAGTGCATGCGGCTCCGAACGAGCAGCTGTGCTAACGAAGTCCCCACCGGGGATGAGCAGCTCTCCAGTGATGTGGGGAGCATCCCACCACCAGTGACAGGGGTGGGGAACCAACATTTGGGTCCCTTTCCTGCTCTCTGGTTGCATATGGTTTGAATTCCTCGTGGGGACAGCCAGACTGAACCCTCCTTTCTGCTCCCCGCCACGTTTCTGCTCTGCCAGGAGCTGTTGCTCCTCCATGCCTGGCATCGGTGCACCCCTAAGAGGGTTTTGGCCTCCCCAGAGGCCCAGCCTCTCCCATCTCCATCCCCCCACCTGCTCTGACCCTGCTGGGTCTCGGGGGGGCCCATTGGGAAGCTGGGGTGTCTGTGGCCATGCCTAGCAGCCCAGTGCACAGCCCCAGCCCAGTGGAACAGCTGGAGCAAGAGCTGGGGGTGTGGGTGAGGGGCTGCACCCCCTGGCATGACCCTGGCCAATCCGCCCACCTACACTCAGACCCCCATGGTGCCCAGGGTGAAGGACCCCACCTGATCGATGTTTCAACCACTGCGTACGTGTCTTGGTCACGGGCTGTGCTCCAGAGGCAGCTTCGTCCTTCAGCTTCCCAGCCTTGGGCTCTCTGCTCCTTTGCACCCCCTGCACCATTTGCACATCTGCCCAGGTGTTCCGAAGCCTCGTCAGGGTCCCTGTTGCAGCTGCAATGGGAAGGGCTGTGGGGTGCAGAGCTGCTGGGATGTGCCCTCCCTCCCCGTCCTTCCACAGTGCTGTACTGGGATTTGCAGGGAAAGTACTGGTCCCTGCAAGATTTCAGGGTTTCAGAGGCAAATGGAAAAAAAATCCAGACTCCTCCTAAATCAGCAGCACGAAGCCATCCTGTGGGTGCTGCTGATCCCCAGGGATCAGCCACAGGTCCCTGAGCCACAGGTTTGTTCCTCCTGATTAATTTGTGCACAGAGGTCAGTGAGAAACAAGTTGCAAATGGCCGCTGTGATACAGACCTGCGATGAGAAGAGGCTTTGTCCAGGATGGAGAAGGGATCTTGTCCTGCTGCCTGGAGACACTATACGAGGCATCTCCAGCCAGCTTTGGGCCATCCACCCACCACGTGGCCACCTATCCCCAGACCCACCTCCCAAAGTGCTGGGCTGCACCGGTCCTCTGCACATCACCGAGATGCTCCAAGCACTCCTGCCTCCCCAGCCCCCAAAAGCTGCGCGAGTGCGGCCCAGGGGGACGCAGGTGCCCAGCATGATTTCAGTGAGCAGCCCTGACCAGACAACCCAAGCACTTGGCATCGATCCCAGCACAAAACCACGGCAGTGCTGGAGAAGGGCCATGGTGTTCAGCATCCTCAGGGACGCAGCGGCCGCTCAACAGCATCGTGGGGCTGGCAGCCACTTGTGCTTGCAAATGGCTCTCTCCAGCTGGAGTGGGAAGCAGAGCCTCTCCCTCCCAGCCTCAGAGGAAGCCTCTCTCTGTAATTGCTGTTTGGCCACCAGCCACTGGTTGCTCACATTTGTGACTGCTTTCTTTTTGGTTTCACAGCAGCAGCTCTTTGGTTCCCCCGGTTTTAACCTTCCCTTTCTCCCCCTGCTCCACCAGCTCTCAAAAAAAGACCTCACGCCCCCTGGGCGGGTTGTCATGGGAGGAAGAATCCTTTTGTCTTCTGGGAGGGCTTCAGCTGAGGCCCTTCCAGCTCAGTACAGTGGTCATGCCAGGCCTCTGTAGCTTTCTGGGGGCTTGCACAGCGCCTGGGGGGTGCAGAGGGTTTAAACCACCTTGGAGCTATGCAGGTGACAACAGTAGCAGCCCAGCTCCAAAAGGGTGTGAAATACCAGCCACATCCCCGCGAATCAGCTTCATGATGTCTGCTTGGCTCTGTCTGCTGCCAGTCTGCCCAGGCAGCATGGCGAGCACTGCTCCCTTCACCTTTATGCAGTGTTCACTCTGAAACCTAAGGATGGCACTGGTATGGCCATAATGATGCTTATTTCATCTTTGCTAGTCAGAGCAGGCAGAGCCAATGCATTTGTCAGCTCTGCAGTGCCTTTTCTTCAATAAATGAAGATCGCGTGGATGTTGAAATCGGTCTGCGGTGGGCTTTCCAAGAGGGCTCTAATCCAAGCTGTGCAAGAAAGCAAGGAGTTCGGCCACAACGTGCAGGCAACACAGCTGCTGGAATCACGATTCTTGCTGACGAGGACACCGAGGCTTGGGGCTTTGTGGCGCGCAGGGAGCCGATGGAGAGGAAACATCAAGGCAGGAGGGTGTGGGAGCTGACTCAGCTCGTGGATGTCTTTATTTGAACTCTAGTACGGCTGGACAGGTAGAGGCATGCGTACAGGACAAAGGAAATGGGAGTAGTATTGCCTTGATCACAGAGATATGTAACAGCATTAGAAACACACTGACCCTTCCAGGCCAGCTGGGCTCACCTCACCTCAGCACCCGCATCCAGCACCGCTGTTGCTTCCCATTCCCGTCCCTGTGCCCCAACCAACCCTGCTTGCCCCCGTCCACCCGCGGCACACCCACGAGGAGGGCAATGGTGCAGTAACCTGCTCGTGGTGCCCAAAATTGAGGACAGTCCCCAATTTGACGATGGAGGTGGTCAGAGCACGGATGGAGCCACAGGCGGGAGCGAGGGGCGAGCAGCTGGCGAGGCTCCACGGCAGAGGCCGGGCTCCGTCCGGGTCACTCCAGCGGTATGGCAGCGGCCACGGGATGCATCCGAAAGCATGGGTGAGAGGAGGGGGCAGTGTGCGTGGCGGGGCTGGCAGCAGGTGGGGGAGCGGGGCAGCCCCTGGCCCCTGACCTCCCCTCATGGCCCCGCTGCCCCTCTCCGGCAGGAGACCCGGCTGCCAAAAGCCCCAGCCTTGGAGGTGGCAGCCAGAGCTTTGGGTCGCTGCATTGGGCAGGCAAAGCTTGTCGGGGAAAGTATCCCTTGGCCTCAGGGAGAGCACTCCTGGGGGAACGCACCCCTCAGCCTTGGGCAGACCATCCCTCAGGTTTGGGGAGAGCATCCCTCAGCACTGGTGACAGCATCTCCCTTGGACAGAGCATCCCTTGGCCTCGGGGAGAGCATCCTCAGGGGAATGCATCGCTTAGGCTTAGGAAGAGCACCCCTTGGCTTCAGGGAGAGCATCCCTGGGCCATGGGATAGCATCCCTTGGCTTCTGGGAACGCATCCGTTTGGGAAAACATCCCTTAGCCTCAGAGAAAGCATCCCTCGGGGCCCATGTCCCACTGCCTCAGGGAAAATATCCTTTGGGGTGCACGTCCCTCTGCCCTGGGGAGAGCATCCCTCGGGGAGAGCATCCCTTGGGGCACACATCCCTTGCTGGGGTGCTGCCTGCATCCAGCCGGGGCTCAGGAGAAGGTGACCACCTCACCCTGGGGGTAACTGGAAGACAGGACATCTTGGCAGGTTTCTGCAATTAAAGACAGAGTTATTAAACACACCGTTAGATGCTGGTTTCATCAGCTATTTGTGGAGAAAGAGAAGGAGAGGGAGAGAGAGACAGAGCTTCATGGGGACCAACACTTCATAGAGTGTAGAAAACAGAGGAACTGCAAAGTGAAACATCCTTCTCTGGTGGGAGAAAGTGCTACTATTCTATCAGTAAAGAAGGCAAAACTGTTAAAAAACGCCTCTAAATGGACCCAGAGACACCCCCCCGCAAGGTGGAGACATTTCCCATGTCTCCTTGGTTTCTCAGTTTTCTTTTTTGAGAGAAATCAGAGAAACCAGAACTGGAGTTGAGGCAACTTTGAGGGTAAAAATGAAGAGTAGAGGAAAGAATTCGTCTTCACTGCAGCCCTTTCCTCCAAGAAAGCTGCTTGTGACAAAAAGTTTCCAAAGCAACCCCAAGCCGCATGTCCCAAAGCCAAGCCTACTGCATTAATATCCCACAGTGTTTCTCTCTCTCTCTCTCTCTCTCTCTCTCGTTCATTATCATTGAATTAATTAACATTGATTGGAGCTCTGAGTCACAACATCGCCTCTACCAGTGTGCCAGGTTTCCAGGCTAGGGGCCGTCAGAAGGGAGACAGCTCCTGATCCACCTGATAAGCCACAGAGCTGCCCTTTCCGCCCAGCAGTTTTGCTGCAAAACCCAACACCAGGCTCCAATGGCTGGTTTCACCCTGCCTTCCCCCCTGCAGACCGATCACAGGTCCGAAATCAGCTTGGTTTCCCCAAAGGAAAGGCCTCATCCTCTGTCAAGCATCGCTGCTGTGGAATGGGCTCTCCCTACCCGCTGTAGAGCCTGGACTTCCACTCCCCACACGCAGTCTTTTCAAGCCCCCAGACAGCCACATTCCAGCAAAACCCCTGGGATTACAGTCCCTAAATCCCAGGTCAGTATGTCCCCAAACAACAGACTGGTTCAGGGGACCCAGCTTCACCCCCATGCAGTAATTTGGGGAGAATGCTGAGACACCCGGGGAAAAGCCAGCACTGGCCATGCACGAAGCAGCTGCTGAAATATATTGCTGCTCCTGGTTCAATCACTCCTGCAAGCAGCTAAAAGCTCACCGCAGGTCTCGTGGTCTGCTAGAAACATTCCCCGTCAGGTCTATTGATTTACCAGGGACACGACTCGGCTTTTAACTCCCATCTCCTCCTCCCCATTCAAAGCCATTTTGTGTGCTAGCTTGAGACCTGCTGCCCGCATCCTCCAGGGACCTGCCTTGGAAAGCAGCTTCCCAGCCTCGGAGAAATTAGCACGACTAAAAATAAATAACAACAGCAGAGAATTTTGTTTAATCGCTGTCCCCAGACAAAGCCACCACGAGAAAACCGCCCTCCTGTCTCGGCTCATCGTTACCAGCTCAATTACGCACCACTGGCAGGTCCCAGCCCCTCACCCTCGCAGCCAGCCGTGAATCAGCCCCTCTGCAGTTGAGACCCGGCACAGCCCGGCCCCCAAATCCCCCGGGTTTGCTGTCAATGCTGCCTAGGCCAACCCTCAAAAAATCCCGGGGACAGAGACTTTTCCCCTACAAGCATCTCCCCAAATAGTGCCAAGCACTTCCTCCACCGGCTGCCAGCCTCCAGCTGCTCCAGTGCAGCATTTTAGTAGGTCTTACACTAACTCTGCTTGGTCTGCTGGTGCGTTTCCTTTTTTTTTTTTCCCCTCCACATTGTAAGATCTGTTTGAAGAGAAGAGGCTGAGCAGGTGCTGCATGAGAAATCTCTAAAAGCCAAAGCACTGCCACAGCACTGGGTGCTGCCAGCTGGGTGCTGCCTGATCCCATGGAGGAGCTGGTGCGGCCACCGGTGCAATGGGCAGCACTGGGACGGCTTCGCTTGGGTCCCCAACTGCCCTCGAAGGCTTCTGGGTCCAACCCGCAACACTTTGCACGTCCCCTTTCTTTTCGGCACTGCAATGGGGGAGATTTGCAGAGTGGGCAGAGGACCCCAGTCCCCACTGAGCTCCCCAGAGGTCAGAGGGAGACACCTCCCAGAGAATACCTGCACCTCCCGCAACGCCCACCAGCCACAAAAAGATGGGGGCTTTTGTGAAGATGGAGCAAAAGCCAGCAGCCACCCTGCTGCAAGGGGCAGGGAGGTGCTGCCCGAGGAGGCTGCGCTTCTGCAAAGCCACCTCTTGCCTCGAACATCATCCAGGCGATCGGGACAGCCCTGCAAACGTCCCCAAAGGGACATCTCTGCAGCATCGCCACTGCCTGAAGAAGCACCTATGCTCTCGGACGAGCCCGGCGCTGACTTGAGCCTCCCCACTGGGGCAGGACCGCGGCCATTGCCTGCTTGCAGGAACCAGGAGCCACCCCTGTTCTTCTAACAAGAATCAATTGCCCAACCAGCGGTAACGAAGTAACAGACTGGGAGCTGGGAGGCACCTATTTTTAAGCTCAACTGAATCTTATTTTGCATCTGCCTCTGCTCTCTGTGTTCCTCATCAGCATGGGCAAAGGATAGGGTTGCTTTTTTTAAATTTTATTGTCATCAAATAAGCACTGAGGATTTTTCCTGGCAGTGCTGGGGAAGTCAGAAACAGGCTTCTTCTGGGTAGAGCAATTACTCTGTTGACATCTTAACCTCCTGCCCAGCTGACTGACAGGCCTTTCTATTTTCTCAGCTCTTTCAGGCATCTCCTGAGAAACAGAGCAGTTGTTGCAACAATAACAATTAATACTTTGCACGCAACCGAGGCTCTCGTCGCAGCCTCTGCGTGGCACAGGATGGCAATCCAAGGCCCCAGGCGAAAGAGAGAAGCAGGATGCTGCTGTTGGTTGATGGGGGGGGATTGCCCCAAAGCACCCCAAGCTCCAAAGGATGAGCGGCTTTTGCTCTTTGCACAGCTCCTTGCAAAGTGCTGCTGGTCTCAGCAGACCGACACATGGATGCAAGACAGATAGATGGATGCAAGGATGGGTGTGTTCCAAAAAACAGCCTGGAGCTATGCAGGGAGGAAGAGGCATCTCTGATCCCATTCCGGTATTGAGCATCACCTGCACCTACAGCTGCGATGGGGAGACGAGCACAGGGCACAGAAGCTCTCCCTGGTGCCACACTGTACATAGGCAAGAGCCCCGTGGTACCCGCAGCAGGGACACGCAGCGGTTTACACAGATCTGGATGCTACACTCAAGCACAGCATCCTGCTGGGAAGAGGACAGCAGCTCTGATGAGAGCAGACATCGCATCCCCAGCACCAGCTCCTTGGCAGGACAGGCCATGTCCCCAAAATACGCCATAGCTCTGCCTTTCAGGCCAGGAGGACAGCAGCAAGCTCAACTGCTGCATGCTGGTTTAGTCTTTAAATGCTGTTTTAGGACTTGGGCAGAGGCAGCTGTACTCCTGTTGATTTATTCAGTTCATCAAGAATAAATCAAACAACCTTGCTTTCTCCTGGTGCATTTCACCTTAGCTGGAACGTGCGCTCCTCTCCAGATCCCTAAACATAGATAAGTGGCTGGGAGGTATTCAGGGGAAGTATCGTATTCGCTTGCTCTATTCTTATCCTATTCTCCAGGCAGCCAATTTTGGCCACTGTTTGAGATAAGACCCCAGGCTAGAGACATTTAGCAGTCTGCTATCCTGATCTGCTACAGCTCCTCTTATATTCTTATCAGGGGGATTAACCCCTGCTAGCTCACCCCCCAAACCCACTGAGATCCCACCTAAAAATAACAACATGTCGCTTTCCCCCTACTGCATCCTCCAAATCACTTATTCAGAGGAAGGCAGGGGGAAGAGAGCAAAGATGCAGTGGGTTTTTCAACAGTTTGGTGCCTCCCACAGAAATGCCTCTGTCTCCCATTCGGGGCTCTGTTGTTTTAGAGGAGCTTTTGCACATTAGTCATGCTTTCCACCGAGTTGCATAACGTCAAATCTAAAAATTGCAAAGCATAGCTCCATGTCAGCTCTAATACAAAACCAAGGAGAAATTTTGTGGTCCACCAAGGGTTTTCCACACTGGACCTGTGGCTGCATCTGGCGCGGGGTTAATCCCCTGCTTACAAGTGCCTCCAAACCCAAAGCCTTTCTGCATGATGCAGAGCTGGTTTCTCGTGCCTGGCTCATCCCCAAAGTCAGTGTGTGACCTTGGGTAAATCATTTATGATTCAGAGACCAGGGAAAACATGGAGGGTCACCTTCCGTCTCACACAGACTCAGGAAATTTCAGCTCCTCCTGCTCTGAGCACAGGAGCCCGCTCCAAGGGAAGGATGCAGCATCTCACGTGCCTTTTGCATGACTCACAAACCTGTGGAGTTACCAGAGCCGTTGGGTGCATGAATGCACTTTAATTATAGGAATTCAGTGAGCGCAGCTACAAACCACACAGTGAACCCATGCACTGCAGGTGAGAGGTTACTCACCGCGGTGGGAACTTTCCTGGACACCCTGCAGCAGGCAGCAGGGGACATTGTTCATCCTTAAACTCCAGAACCATCTGTTTGGCACCCGGTCCTGCCCTCAAGCTCCCAGGGAGCGGCTCGACACTGAGCTGAGCTTTTCCCCCTCTTCTCTTCTTCCTTCCTTTGACTGGCTCTGATCTGCTGATGAGGCTGGGGCAGGAGAAGGCAGGGAGGAAAGAAGGAAAGTGAAATGAAAGGCGAGGCTTTCTTGTCAGCCTCACAGGGGTTTGCTTCCGTCCCAAATGAAGGGGGAATGTGTTGACTGGCTCCTCCTGTCAGCTCGTTCAACTTGATGGGGAGGAAAATAACAAACCAGGAGAGGCATTTAACTTTCTTCTTGCATAGCATTTCTTACACAGTGGCGGCAATAAGCGTTACTGCAGGATGCTCTCCTTGTTAGCCCCTTCTCTACACAGAGGGAAACTGAGGCACTGGGAGCCCAGGAGAGAGCAGGAGCATCCTGGCTGTGGCATCTGCCAAAATCCAGCCCAGCTCCTTCAGGAAGCAGCCTTGCACTGAGGGGATCCTCACTCCTCATCATCCCACGAGCACTGCCTTGGCTGTGATGGAGGGGAAGGGCTTGACCCCTGTTAACTTTTGTGGCTTTGTTTTCATACATGGACAAGGCTAAGCTCTGCTGCCCATCCACCAGCTGAAAGCCCCTAGGCTCCAGCCACCCCAAGCCAGACTTGCTCAGAGTAAGGAAAAAGGATGACTGTGCTGGGATGAGCATCGAGGCCAGGGCTGCAGACACCGAACCACTCCATTTTCGGCCACCCGTGACCCAGCCACCTCTGGGGAGGCAGAGTCAGAGCAGCCAAGAGAGAAACAAGCCAAAATTCAGGGGGCTGCAAGTTTTGTTCTAGCTCAGGAGGACATCCGATCATTCAAAATCACCCCAAAAACTGATTCACATGAGCAAAAACCCAGCAGTGCAACAGGGAGTCCAGCACTCAGACCTCCCCCTCCCAGGATGAAGGAGGACCTGGATGACATTCAGCTCCAATCCTATGGGATGTGGGGATGCTCTGCCCCACCACCCTGGGCCCATCTCTGAAGAGGACTCCCCCATCCATTTGGGAATCATCATTTTGCCTCAACTCTCCCATTTCCCCACTGCTCAACAGCAGCAGCTTTCCCATCTGCTCCAAGGGACCGACGTTTCCCTCCCCATCACCTCCCAGCTCTTTATGGGTACACCCATCAATATATTTTGCAGATCCTTTATCCCAGCTTCCACACGCCCCCTGCACCCATCCGGGGGCCCTGTAGCCTCCCACCTCCACAGGACCTCAGGGCTGGTTTTCAAGGCTGCAAAAGCCACATACTGCCCTGGGACCATACCCAAGGCTGGGCAGAGAAGCAGACACAAGCGGGGAAGCAGAGAGTGTGATTTAGGCAGAGAAAAGCACAAAACAAGAGGGGAACTGCTGCTGGGCAGGGAATAGAGATTTATTCATCTGTTGCCTCCAGAAATTCGAGGCTGTTTTAAAAGAAAACCTAAAATGATATGAACTCAGCCATTTCCAGCACAATGATATATAATTTTGTGAGTCAACATGTCCTTCTTGTATTTCCAGCCCCCTTTGCCCAAGTGCAAATGGCCCACGGGAAGGAGGGCTCGACACCAAAGGGGATCACATGGCCTTAGCCCAATTTATTTAGGATGAATAAAGCTTCCAGGGGAAGAAAACCACTAAGCAGCCCTCCCACCCCCCTGGAAACTGTCCCAAACACATGGACACGAGACGACGAGGTCAATGGAGACATTACACATCCTGCAAACGAGCAGGGGAGCACGGCAGCAGCACTCAGCTGGAGAAGATCAGAGCCCACTTCTCAGCGACGGGGATGTCCCAGCTTGGGTCTCCTCTGGGCACTGGCACCGCCGGGGACACGGTGTCACAGGGCGGGGGGGGACAGAGCGACACGGGGAGCACATGGCCGACACAACAAAGCAGGGTCCAGGCGGTGTTTAGAGGATGGAGGGGACGGGAGAGCAGGGGCGCCGCAGAGGACAGGGAGAGCTGTAGCGCGACGCGAGGGGAGCCAACCCCACCGTGGATCCTGCCACACCATCTATGCTGCTTAGGCTCCGGGATTTTCCATAGCCTTTGTGAAGAAAATGGACAGAGGTGAGGTTAGAGCTGGGGAGGGGAGAGCACAGAGCGCCGGGGGGAGCATCACCCAGCCCCACCCCTGAATTCAACCCCCTAAAAAAAATCCAAAAAGGGCGGTGTTGGTCGTTTGAGGGCAGCTAGCCTCTGCAGATCCTAATAGCCTCCAGAGCCCCCCTCCCTTCCCCTTGGCTCCCTGTGCAGTCAAGCGGGGCTGGCTGGATCTGGGACCAGAGAGTACGCAAAACAAACCAGCACACCCCACCCTGCTCGGGGCTTCCCTGCCAGGAACCCAGCCTGAGGGGCCCTGCCTCGCCTTGGCCCCTCTCCTCCCACCCACACCCCACAGCCACCCCCTTTTTCAAGGCAGGAGCTACACAAGAGCACACTCAGGAAGGATCTGTGCTCCCAGACCAGTGGCAAAACATCCAGCAGCATCAATGTCAGGGCACCAAGTCATTGCAGCACTGGTCCTGGGGGGGGTTCAGGCATTGTTTCCCAAATTGCTCTGAATGAGGCATGAGTCTGGGGATTTTGTGGGCTGAAGCAAACAGGGAAAGCAGCAGAATTCAAACAAATGTGGGATTTGGAAGGAGTTATTCCCCCGGCTCTGGATTTTGAGCCCTCCATAGCAGCAAGCTGCTGCTGACACCTTTCTGTATGCAGAGGAGCAGGTAGAAATGCTTGAGATTTTCCATGAGAAATTGCACTGAAGAGCAAATATTCCTATTTCTTTAAGCATGGTAACCCTTCACACTCCCCCAAAAAGCCAGAAATTGCTCAAGCTTTTATTGAAAAGCAACAGCCAGAACAAATGTTCTCACAGGTCAAAAGTCACTTTTCTTTGGGAAAGAAACTAAGTATTTGCACTGAAAATTGAATTTTTAGGTCCAAACAGCAGCCCTGTTTGAAGATGTTCCACGTGAGCCCCAAGACCTGCTTTCTGGATCACTGCACCTTGCGGGGACAGCTCTGTTGCCAAAATGAGGAAAGCTGAGGATGCTCGTGGCCGCAACAAGCCAAACCGCCCTGCAGCGCTTGCTGCATGTGCTCTCCAAGGGGAGCAGTGGGGGACAGCACCCTGACAGCAGGGAAACAAAGCAATAGATGGCCCCTTCGGCAGTGCCAAGCTCCCAAACCATCCCCACCTCCCCCGGGGAGTTGACAGCAAGTCCCTGGGCTCTGCTTTGGTATGGAGGCACCCGTGGCAGGTGCTCTTTTGGGCTTGGTTCAGGGCTGGCTGCACACATCAGAGCAACCGCAGCTTTCTCCCTGCAAGTACACCTGAGAAGGGTGCGAAGGCATGAGCACGGCCTGGAAAGGCCCCAGAGCACCTCTTTAAACCTCATGCTATCCCCTTTTATACTTTTTCCCCCCCCCAACTACAACAGCCAGCATGGGAGTTTTCAACTCCTTCCCACCAGCCAGCCCCCTCCCAGCAGCAGCGGCTCCAGCTCAGAAGCAGGGAAGGGGTGGGGGACCAAGGGCTGCCTGCTTAAACTTGTTGCTGACAACAGCAAAGCTTTTCCAGTTCCCGTAATGGAAGCAGGAGCAGGTCCCAAATAGAAGAGCAATTTTCTTATTTACTTTTTGGCATGAAGCCACTGGTCTAAATCCATGCAGCATGCTGGGGGAAAGAGAGCACAGCCCTGGAATGGGGGAAGCCCCACTGCGAGCCAGGGATGTTTCCCACCTACAGCAGGCGATGCAGAGCCCGCCGGCCTCAAAACACCCCCTTAACCACAGCACTGGGCTCATCCTTCAGTAAACCTTGCTCTTTTCCCAGGAGCACTGAGGCTTTATGAGCAGCTTACGCACTTCCCTACCCACTTCGCACCCTGAGCGATGTGCGTAGGAAGCGATCGTGCCTGGCTGCAACCAGTCCCCAAAAGCTTGGGGTAACCAATGGGTCCCCCACCCAAACAACATCAGTCAGGCAGAAAGGCGTTACAGGGCTGGGGCTTGCTGCATGTTTTGATTAAATCTTAAGCATCGCACTTTGGGGCAGCACCTCATAAAGCCACTTGATCGCTCCAGGGCCTCCCTGAAACATGACTCCGAGGGAAAACCTGCCCTGAGCCCAACACTTCACTTTCCCCATCAGCTTATTCCCAACACACAGAGCCATGTGCAAGCACCTGGGGACAAGCTCAGGATGACGTCCCTCAGCACTGAAGGCCATCATGGCTTTCCACCAAGCTCCAGGCCAGATGCCACCAAGAAGTCAAACTGCAAAGCACCCAAGGGCTGTGCTCTGCTAATTGCCACCGGCGCAGTTCGTTAGCAGAGCTGGTATCCCAGCAACTCGCATAGGTGCTAATGGAGGTCACCAGGATTGCTTTAAAAACAGGTTTGTTGCCAAGAAGCCGTGTGGGGGCATCTCACAGAGCGCTGGGGCAGCGTGCACCCCGGGGGCTGGCAATGCTGTGCTCCCCATGTTGCAAATGCAGCACACAAGCGCACGTGCACGCTCGCACATGCTTTAAGCCGGCAGCAGATGGGGATGGGGTAATGCAAGCAGGCAGCATTGCCCAGGAACGCGTGTGCGTGTTTATAACGGCGGCCTGCCGCTCGCCTGCCAGCTGCACACACTTGCACGCATGTCCCCATGCAAACGTGGGTTTGTCCCTGCTCCTTCCCAGCCAAACATCACTGGCAGATTGCTCACATGAGCATTCCTGCATTCGATCCCACACCGTCCAATCCACATGCTAGTCACGGCTCTGCACTAATAGCAAGCAACAGAGTAAAATCAGCTGCATGATGCACTGGGCTCTGGCAGCCAAGCTAAAGAATTGCTGCTCTGCAGTGGTGGATGCCATTGAAGGGAGATGGTGGAAGACCTGACCTGCAAGAGGGGTAAATTCCCTTCCCTCCATTTAACCCCACTCCCTGTGGCTTCTCTAGAAAGGCCACTCTGGTTTCAACCACTGCCGTGCTTTTCCTAGACCATCTTAACCCATCTTGCTCCCTGCTGGCCAGGGGGGTGCTGGACTCATCCTGCCTCCATATCCTGAGTGCAAGCAGAGCACAGATGCTCACAGACCCATGCCAGCATCTGTGCCCCAGCAGGATGCACTTCAGGGAACTGCTGAGCTGGCTCTGACTGCTGGAGAGAGATAAGGGGTCTGAAGCAGACCCCAGCAGCAGGGGGTGACACCACTGGAAGCAGCAACAAGGACAAGAGACACATGCCACAGCGCAGGTGTCATGCTGCAGTCCAGCTCAGTCCTCTCCAGGACCCATGTCCAAGGGGTAGTGGGCAGGGGTAGCTCTTCCCTTTGAGCTGCCCCAAAGAAACCAGCCACTGGCATCAGGCTCAAACCATGATGGATGCCAAGATCTGCAGCATATTCCTGAAGCAGCCCCGTCTCCTGATTTCCACAGCTTGTACAGACATCAGTACCTGTCCCAGGATCTGACAGATGGCCATCAGCAAATCGGGCTCAGAACCAAGCTCATCTCAATTTGCAGAGCTGCCAACATCCCAGTACCAGAACAAAGAGCCTCAGCAGGAGATAAATCAGGACTGAGGGAGGAGGCGCCTCTGCGGCTCCCAGCACCTTTGGGCAGGAGCACAGGAAGATGCTCTGCCCCTCTGATCATCTGTGCCCACCACTAACCCTGACCACACCAGAGCATTTCATCAGGGAGGACATTAGTCTGCACCTCCTGGGGCAGTGTCTCATCCGCCCATCCCCTACAGCACAAGCAGGATGCAGATATTGAGGTTTTCTCTTCCCAAAACATCTCGCAGATCACTTGGGCCCCTCTGAACACCAGAGCCACCTTTCACCAGATCATTTCAGCAAGGTAGGGGGTGAGTGACCCATGTACACATCTATTTCTAATTGTATAAAGCACTCTGACATTTGCAGGAAGGGCACCTGAACGAGCCAGGAAAGATCACCACAGTGCCCTTTTGAATAACTGTTGCTTCCACCATGCAGGGATTAAAAAAAAAAATCTCCTGGCCTCCTGCAACCAAATAATGTGATTTGGGAGCCCAGTGAGAGCAGCGCTGGATCCTCAGCAGGTAGATCTCCTGTAGTTCCCTCGGCTTCAGGGGGGCCAAGCTAAAATACTTCAGTTGAAGAGTTGCCCGACTTGAGCATTTTGTAAGGATGAAGACCAGCATGGGCTTTCATCCTTTTCCCTCATCCCTTCTAGTCCAGGGCAGGACTAGAGCTCCCACACCTCTTCCGATTAGCAACCATTAAGAAAAGAGACCAACTTCACAGAAAACAGTACTTCCAGGAAAAGCAAAGAATTTCAAGCAAATATTTGTATAATACTCTTCTGCACAAAGATGAACAAGACTTTTTTTTTTTCTCCTCTTTTTAAGGGAGGAGGTTGAGCAGTAACACCAAAGGGAATCCTTGATTTCCCTGGAGAACACAACCAATTTGTTTCTGCTAATGTAATAACTGCAATTGCCCCCAAACGCCTTCCCTCAACTCCAGGTCTGCAAGACAGCCTGGCCCAGGCCAGCCCGGGTCGAGCCGGGATGCCTTGCACACGAGAGCAGGCAACTCTCCAGTGTAAAAGATGCTAGGGGTTGTGAGATGGACCACAGCACCAAGGCTGGAGGTCACAGACCCAAACCGAAGATCCTTCCTGCATCCTAAGCCCATCTGGTCTTTACTATCCCAAGCAACACTAAAGCAACAAACCCTTGAGGGCCTCCAAAGCATGAACACCATGAGCCAAGAGGCCCCAGCGTGCAGCTCAGAGATGTAGGCATCATCCTTTCTCCTGCCTGGTCCCAGGTCACATGCACTGATCCCAGTAGCTAGGATTAGTTACTGGGAGTAACTGGGTGGTACCGAGGAGGCAGGACTAGGTCAGCTGTGCAGCTGCATCGTCCTACAGCACCTTGGATGTACAAGTGAGCAATAAAACTGCAGAACTAAAGAACTGAGCTGTCTCCTAAGAATTAACCCAGCAATCAAGGGTGCAGATGGATTTTGTGGCTCAAGGTAGGCAGCGGATGCGTCCTCCCAGGGGCTGGGGTGCTGGGAGGTGGACACAGAAGGCTGGAGGACGGTGCAAAGGGACCCAACTGAAGAAGATGGTCGTTTCGTCATGAGAAGAAGAGTTTTGTGTTTTCCTGACTGGTCTCCCCCATAGTTTCCCATAGAAAACCTCAACACTTCACAAAGCTCACTTTCCAAATCTGGAGGAGACAGCCTTTCTGGCAACCCAGTGTTTTTGGCAAGGCAGCAGTTGACACATCGCAGCTCCCCACGCTCAAACCCCACCAAAAGACATCAGAGAGGGAGAGGAAAGGAAAAGCCCATGGACATTTTTTCCCTATTGAAAACTTTTGACCTGTTTCAGCCACAATCTCACCACCTCCTCAGGAGAGGCATCCCCCCACACCACCCTGAGATGGGTCGGTGAGGCCCAGGGAGCAGATCTGTAGGGACATGACGAGCCAGAGTACTGGGCAGCAAAACGAAAGGACTGTCGCCAAGGAGGGCAGTGTGACCAGCATGAGGTCACAGATCCCAAATGGTGGCAATCAGGGAAGGAAGACTTAGGGGAGGAGGAAACAAAGAGGGTAGAGCTAGCACAGAGAGACATGGTGGACGGAGATGAAGAAGATGGAGAGGCAGGAGGACAAGTGGATTTGGGGGGCTGGAGATGGGAGGAGCAGAGAACAACAGCCAGGCGGGCAGATGGAGATGAACCATGGTCTTGGACAGATGCAGTAAACCTCTACCTCAGCCCTCCATCTGGCTCTCCCCAGCCCACACCTACAGCATCAGCCATACCTTTCTGGATGCCTCCATCTGCTGCACAGGAGAAGTCACCCGTGGCCAGAAGGAAGCACGTGGAGGACTTCTTGTTCTTATCCCGGGTGCTAGAGCGCCGCATGGGCCTCTTCTCCTCATCGGATGGTGACAGTGGCTGTTCCTCATCTGACAGCACCACATTGGCCTCGCCGTTCTGCTTAGAGTCTGCAAGAAGGTGGCAGACACCCATCAGCAGTTGATAAACCCACAGGATGATGTGCTCACGGTGGTCAGAAGGGGTTGATTAGACCATGCAAGGAAGCAGAAGACCAGATCGCAGACGGCCTAGAGCAATGCCAAAAAATTTATGCACGTCCCAGCCTGGACATGCTAACTTACAGCAACCAGGGAAGTAGGACCACACTCAATTTTAATCCCAAGCAGCAGCTCTTACCCTGCTAAGGGTTATATAGCCTGCATAAAGCCAAGCAGGGTCAGACAGGGAAGAAATACCTCTTTCTGGTCTTTGAAATCCATACCCCCAGCTGGTGGGAACTAGTTCTTCAAAATTCACACCAGCTGTGATCAGGGCTGTTCAGGGTGGTGAAGTGCTAATTTATGTCATCTGACTCTGTGGTTTGTTAGCCAAGATGCTATGCCTGGTGAGGACCTGTCCTGAGCTCCTGAATCAGTGTTGGGGTGGAGGGATGGGGTTGACCTGCAGGTCAACCTGCATGGGACAGTTCCTCCTGCTGCTCCCCAGTGCTTTGTCTCCTGGGGCAGATGGACTGTGCAGGCACTTAAAGAGGAGATTTATATGGGAAAACACCCATATAGGGCATTGGGACCTCCCTGTGTCCCCACAGGTGAAGGACCATCACCGTTAGGTGGCTAGATGGGCCGCTGCTCAGGGCTGACTTCAGAGGACACTGTGCTGGGACAGGACACAGCCCTGTCGTGGTCGCTCTGGTTTCCTTGCTGCAAAGCTGGCTGCTCTGGGGCAGCAAACTGAAGTGAAAAGGGCAAAGCAGCCTCCATGGCAAAGCAGCAACATCATGGTGAGGCCCTCACAATCCCCCAAGCTCAGCCCAAGCAATGCTGCCCACCAACAGTTGCCCACAGCTGGGCTCTGCAGAGCCAGGAACGTGCCCTCTCCTGATGTGAAGAAAAGACTGGAAAAGCCCCAGACTTCAGCTCAGTGCATGAGACCAAGGATCAAATGCACGGAGGCTGATTTTGCTCCTGCCCAAGCAGCGTTGGGCTTGCCATGCGGGGATGCCACATCTACTAGAAGATGAATGGGAAGGTGAGGTCAGGCCCCAGGGTATATCTATTGATTTATCCGTTTTGGTGAAGCTTGCCCTGATTTACAGTGGGAGGAAGCAAAAGAAAATCTACCCCAAGGACATTGCCAAACTGGGTAATTGGGCCAATGGTCTTACCTCTGTCAGGGTGAGGAAGAGGTACACCAGGTAGGGACACCCTGAATCACACCAAGGTGACTTGATCCATGTTTGGAGAGCAGAATATGACCCTTCCCCTGGGGTTGTGCCCACCTCACATGGGGGATCCTGATCTTCAGCATCCTGGTCCACCAACACAGCACCCAGTACCCAGGTGTCCCACTCCATTCTGGACCAAGATCTCACGACCCCAAGAGCCAGGGGCCTCATCCTGCAGCAGGGCAATCCCCAGGGACTCTGGGACACAGGGGAACACAACCATAGCCTTGGGGACTCCCAGAGGTCTCTCCCTCCCTTTGCCCCTCCTCTGGGATCTCACCTGACCGTTTCCGCTCAGCCACCCCTTCCTCTACCGCCAAAGGGCAAGTGTCGCTCTGGGTGCTGTTGCGGGGGGAGTTCTCCTCAGATTTGCAGTAGGCAGGGGAGTCCAGTGGGGCCGGACGGGGTATATGCTTTTTCTTCTTCTTTGGCAGCTTCTGCTTGGCCATGGCCAGTGAATAGTACATCCCAAAGTTATTGACAATGACGGGCACGGGCATGGCGATGGTGAGCACCCCAGCCAACGCACAGAGAGCCCCCACCACCATGCCCGACCAGGTCTTCGGGTACATATCGCCATAGCCCAGGGTTGTCATCGTGACCACGGCCCACCAGAACCCAATGGGGATGTTCTTAAAGTGAGTCGGGTCACTCCCACTGGAGTCAGACGTCTTGGCTCCAATCCGCTCAGCATAGTAGATCATGGTAGCGAAAATCAAGACCCCCAAGGCGAGGAAGATGATGAGAAGCAGGAATTCATTGGTGCTGGCCCGGAGCGTGTGGCCCAGCACCCGGAGGCCCACAAAGTGCCGTGTCAGCTTGAAGATCCGGAGGATCCGGACAAAACGGACCACCCGCAGGAAGCCCAGCACGTCCCGGGCAGCTTTGGAGGACAGGCCGCTAAGACCTACCTCCAGGTAGAAGGGCAAGATGGCCACAAAGTCAATGATGTTGAGCAGGTTTTTAATGAAGAGAAGCTTATCTGGACAGCAGATGATGCGAACCAGGAACTCGAGGGTGAACCACAGGACGCAGACCCCTTCGATGTAGGTGAGGATGGGCTCCGTCTCCACTTTATGCGTCAGCAAGATCGTTGTGGTGTTGCCAACCACGAGGGTCTCCGTCACGTTGACATTGATGTTGAAGGCCTCATGTGTCTCCAGGCAGAAGGTCGTGATGGAGACCAGGATGAAGAAGAGCGAGGCAAAAGCAACTACCTGCAAAAGTAAAATCACCCAGGCCATTAGCTGAACTTCCTGGGGATACGTAGAAAGATTCGGGTCAACTGGTGGGGGTGAGCAGTAATTTTATGAACCACTATGATGATAACTGTGAGGCAGCCTGAGGCACACTTCTGGTGTCACCTGTGTTTGGTACATCTCTTCTAATCCCTGCAAGTAAATGGCAACAGCAGGGATGCGAGAAGTCCTCATCTGAAAAAATGAGGCTCAAACCACCACAGCAGCTGTGCTGCTGCCACCCATTCAGTCCCTGCTTCCTCAAGACCAAGGATGGAGAACAGGGAGAATTCCCTGGACCTCTCCCATCAGTTGCCAGCAAACCTCAGAGTCTGGGGCCATCAGTCCAGGACCTTTCTCCAAGTGCTGTGACATGGACAGGGGAAGGTGTGCTGGGCTCCAGCTGTGGCTGGAGATGTGCCAGAGATGACAGTGATGGGAATGAAGGGAGACCTGCAGCAGCCTGTGTTTGGAGCAAGCCTCCACTTGAACACATGGAAAGGAACACACATGAAAAGGTAACTTTGAGAGGACTAATTCAAAGAGCTTCCCTCCACATTCATCCCAAACTCTCCCAGCTGAGATGATCTTTGTAAGTCCCTTCCAGCTTGGGATATTCTACGACTCTATGAATGTAATGTGAGGCCTGGGGCATGGACTCACCAGAGGACATCCTTTTGCCCCCTCACCACTCCCTGAGGGTCAGTGGTGGATGATGTTCTCACAAATAGTCCCAGGACTACGAGGGCAGGGCAAGGAGAGCATTTGGCAGAGCTCAGCCCAGCATCCTGCTGATGCTCAAACCCAGTGACACACAGGTGGTTCCCATTGCTTCCCTCTCCCCAGCACAAGAGACCTTTGTCCCCTCCCCATGTCACGCTGCCACTTTGCCTCAGGTGTGCGCAAGGAGGGGCCGGCAGCACGTGGCTGTGTCAGAGAAAACACTGTGTCCTCACCTCCATCGATCCTGCTCAGCTCTCCTCCCCAACAGGATGAGCTCACAATGAGTCCGTTCCCCAGAGCATCTGTTTGCAAGAGCCCCTGAAAAAAGCCTCTGAGCAGAAGAACCTTCCTTCTACCTCCCTCCAGCACAAAAGCATGGCTGCTTTGGCTTCCCAGGAACAGATCCTGCTCCAGCACCCTTTGCTGCTAACACACCCTACTGACACTGGGCAGTATGCGACCTGCTGCTCCCAGTGCTTCGCGGCTCATTTTATTGTCAAACCCACCCAGTTGGCTGCGTTCAGCAGGCAGCAGCACCGCAAGCCTGCTGGAGACGACAGCCCAGGTCCTCAGTTGGAGTGAATCAGCAGCGGAGACAGCCTGAGTCACACTGGAGAAAAAACGGACCCAGACACCGGCAATAACGTGAGAGCATCCTCGTGGGGTATCCCCAAGGGCAAACCCACGCAGGTCCACTGTGGAGAGCATCATCCCTCCAAAAGTTAGGTGTGAAGTTTAAGCCAGACTCTAATCGAGGGAGAAACCTCAGGAAGATGATTCTCCCCGCAGGTGGTGGACATCCGCCCAGGGATTTGCTGGAATGCCCCCAGACCAGAGCATGCTGGACCACGTGCTGTGAGGCATCCCTCGCCAGCCAGCCATGCCCAACCCTGCACAATTTGTGAAGCAAATCCGACTAAACCAAAGTGGGATCTTAAAGCAAGGCCATTTTAACAGGACAAGCGTGTCTACACAGCAGTGGCACGGACAACACAATCTAATTTTCGGCTGAGTGCTGAGTAACGTTCCTCAGTTTGCCCATATTGGTATTCTCAGGGAAATGTAAAGATTAAAAAGTTAGGCTCAAAGCAAAGTAGGAAAAAAAAAATTACTGAGGAAGATAGGAAGACCCTGCTGCCACTCCCCCAGAGGAGCAAACAGGCAATGAAACAGCTCCACTGTGTGATCCATGGAGGTGAGAGCTGATTTAGCCCCAGGAGCAACAGCATCCTCTAAAAATAGGAAAACCAGGTTCACAGCCAGTGCCAACCACTGTTCCCCCTCCAAAGTGGATAGTGCTGCTCCAGTTTTGTGTCAGCTGAAGATCTGACCTGAGACATCTTATCTCAGCTCTAACTTCTGTCTTGCTCCAACATAATTTCTTCCCCCCAAATGTCTTAAAAATAACATAAAATCCATGCCTATACCCAGCAGCCACCAATACAGTGCCAAAAGTCCCACCAAATAAGTTCTCCAGAACTTGCTGATGATCTACACAGTAGCTCAGAGTGCTCTCTACAGCTCAGGATGGGTGTTCCCCAAAAAAACCCATGACCCTACAGGGGGTCCCAAACCTGGAAGTCCCAATGGACATGAGGTCAGGCCCCCACAAGTCGGGCTGCAAAAGGAAAAAAATGAGTAGCTACAAGTGAGCAGAGCTTGGAAACAGACCTAAAACCACAAGCAGAGCAGCTTCCGATGGGGAATAACAGAGTTTTACACTGAGCTGGGAGAGCAACTATACCAGGCACCAAAGTTTCACTGGCACCTCTGAGACTGGCCTAGATACAGGAGCCAATGAACCCAAGGGCATCAATGCTACAAGGAAGAGAGGTTCAAAACTTGGGGGGGGATTTCTAACCATGCCCTCATGCAGTTGCCACGTCTGGAGATGCTGGGAGAGAGATGCTGGAAGGAGGGGAAGATGGAAACAGCCACAAGCCAACTGAGTCAGGCCCGAGGGGCTGCTCCGGGGGTGAGGAGGAGGAAGGACTGGAGAAATTCAGCCCCTGAGACTCTTAGTCACTGCTGTTGCAAGATGTAGGGAGGGATTTTATGCACACAACCTGGGACAGCTCTCCTTCCCACTGGTGCCAAGATTTGGCAAGATGCACTGGACCGGCTGCTCTAAGAACAAGCCTCTGCAGGATGCACTGTTCCAAAAGTGCCCCGGGGAGAGCCCTAGAGCATCCCCAGGGCAAACACCAACGGTCGGCACTGACCCGACCCTCTGCTTCCCCTCTGAAAAGGAGTAAGGAGACTCCGAAATGGGGCAGCAATAAAAAATACCACTTCAGCCACTCCCAGATGGGGTGGCTCCATAAGAATTGCACCTGCAGAGATGTTCATGGGTCTCAGAGCATCCTAGTGCCAGACGGTGACACCAAACCAGTGACAGTTCCTGGCAATAACAAGGTGCACTGGGCAGGCTGCTGTCACTTGGGTCAGGTGCACCTTCCTGTGCCTCAGTTTCCCCTTCTGCCAAAGCAGTTTTTCTAAGCCATTGGAAAACCACACTGATCTCTTAGCATGGAAAACATGACCCAGAAAAGCCTGCGAGTGTCACTGCTGAAGTGGCTTGAAGGTGGCCATCCCCACAGCAGTGCTAAGCTGAACCCTTGTCTTAGGCAAGAAAGAAGGAAACCGGGAGCTCCTGGTGCAGCCCGGTCCCACTCCATCCCATCATTATCTCCCCAGTCAGAGCTCACATCACAGCCCTCCCTACCGCCTCCGACGCACTCCTGCAGCTTCTGTTTAGTGAATGCCTTTCCGAGAGCAGCTCAGCACACAAGAAAAGCAGAACCAAATAATAACATGAAAAATCTGAATTGAATTATTCTGCTTGGTTGTTTTTTTTTAATTTTTTTTTTCATTTGAAGCTTTTCAACACTGAGAGCAATGAGTGTTCAACACTCAGAGCTCTCTAAGAGGCAATGAGCCTTCAGAGATGGGGAAAGGATTGGGTACCCCTTTTAAAATGAGTAAAGCTCTTTCTGCCCAAACATTTTGTGTGTGTGCGTGTTGTTCTTACGTTCGCTGCAAAAACACCTCCTTGACAAACTGACCCCCTGCCCTGCACACTGCTGGTGGGTGTGAAATGCCTGCAGGATTTCTTACCATTGATGTTTTTTTACACCTCTAAAGGCATCCAGAATTCATTTAGATCCCAAATGCCTGCATGTGTGTGTGAGTGGCAAATTTTGAAGCTGGGTGTGATGGGGGAAACGCACATGGATGGGACTGGATGGCACTGGAATGGTGTGAGTGGGTGTCTGGGGGTCAGTGGGCAGCACTTTAGGGATGGTCTAAGAGTATTTGGGAGAGGAGACACTCACACAAGATAGTGGCCAGGCTGGGAGCTCAAAGGTGCACCTGGCTACGGGGGACACAATCCTGGGCATATTGGTGTCTATGTGTAGGGATTGTCTGCGTGTGCAAGGGGGGTCTTGAGAGGGCTGTTAGCACCTGCATGTGCTCATACGTGTGTACACACCGTACGGAGTCCCCAGAGATGTGCATGGATGAAGACTGCTCTAGTCACACCGCCCAAGTCACGGGATCCAAAGGCAGGGCTGCGATAATGAAGAACGGCAGATCTGGTGCGAGACCATCTAAGGAACCTGAAGGTGCACAAGTCCATAGGACCTGATGAGATGCATCCAAGGGTCCTGAGGGAACTGGCGGATGAAGTTGCTAAGCCACTACCCATCATATTTGAGATTCTGTGGCAGTCCGGTGAAGTTCCCACTGTCTGGAAAAGGGGAAACATAACCCCCATTTTTAAAAAGGGAAAAAAGGAAGACCCAAGGACCTATAGGACAGTCAGTCTCACCTCTCTGCCAGGCAAGATCATGGAGCAGATCCTCCTGAACACTATGCTAAGGCATATGGAAAAGGGAGAGGTGATTGGCGACAGTCAGCATGGCTTCACTAAGGGCAAATCGTGCCTGACAAATTTGGTGACCTTCTACGATGGGGGTACAGCATTGGCAGATAAGGGAAGAGCGACTGACGTCATCTACCTGGACTCATGCAAAGCATTTGACATTGTCCTGCACAACATCCTTGCCTCCAAATTGGAGAGACATGGATTTGACAGGACGGGCCACTCAGTGGATAAGGAATTAGCTGGATGGCCAGACTCAAAGAGTTGTGCTCAACAGCTTAATGTCCAGGTGGAGACCAGTGACGAGTGGTGTCCCTCAGGGGTCGGTATTGTGACAGGCACTATTTAACATCTTTGTAGGTGACATGGACAGTGGGATTGAGTGTACCCTCAGCAAATTTGTGGACAATGCCAAGCTGCGTGGTACAGTCAACACGCTAGAGGGAAGGGATGCCATCCAGAGGGACCTTGACAGGCTTGAGAGGTGGGCCCATGTGAACCTCATGAAGTTCAACAAGGCCAAGTGCAAGGTCCTGCACCTGGATCGGGCAATCCCAAGCATGAACACAGGCTGGGCGATGAGTGGAAAGAGAGCAGCCCTGCAGAGAAGGCCTTGGGGGTACTTGGTGGATGAAAAACTGAATATGAGCCAGCAATGCGCGCTTGCCGCCCAGAAAGCCAACCGTATCCTGGTCTGTATCTAAAAGAAGCATGACCAACAGGTCAAGGGAGGTGATTCTCCCAGCCTGCTCATCTCTCGTGAGACCCCACCTGCAGTGCTGCATTCAGCTCTGGGTCCCCCAACATAAGAAAGACATGGACCTGTTAGAGCAGGTCCAAAGGAGGGCCACGAGGATGATCAGAGGGCTGGAGCTCCTCTCCTATGAAGACAGGCTGAGAGAGTTGGGGTTGTTCAGTCTGGAGAAGAGAAGGCTCCAGGGAGACCTTGTAGTGGCCTTCCAGTACCTAAAGGGGGCTACAGGAAAGCTGGGGAGGGACTCTTTATCAGGCAGCGTGGTGATAGAACGAGGGGTAATGGCTTTAAACTAGAAGAGGGTAGGTTTAGATTAGATATACATAAGAAATTCTTCACTATGAGGGTGGTGAGGCACTGGAAGAGGTTGCCCAGAGAAGCTGTGGATGTCCCATCCCTGGAAGTGCTCAAGACCAGGTTGGATGGGGCTTTGAGCAACCTGGTCTGGTGGAAGGTGTTCCTGCCCATGGCAGGGGGGCTGGAAACAGATGGCCTTTAAGGTCCCTTCCAACCCAAACCATTCTGTGGTTCTATGGTTCTAAGAGGGGGGTGAGAGAGAGAGAGAGAGAGTGCCGTGGCTGCGAGCCTGTGCTCACGTCTGCTGATGGGGACTATACGTTGCATGTGGGCTGCATCGACACGCACGGTGACAGTGGGGGACATGGGTGCAGGGACGAGGGTGCTTGCAGGGCTCATGCAGGGGTGCTTGCAGGGACAGACAGGGAGTCCTCTGGGGCCTGAAGAGGGGTACAAGATCCCTGAGGAAAAACGTGAGGATCCCATTTACTTCAGGACCTGATTTTGATATTTCCCTACCCAGCACATCCTGCCCGCTCACACACGTGCCAGGGCACAGGCCTTGTCCTGTGCCATTAAACATTGTTTTTGGTGTGTGCACACACAAGCATGAGGAAAGTAAACAGTCCTGCCTGTCCTAGAGCATCCTGAAACTCCGCCAGGGCTCAGCCCTGCCAAGGGCTCTTCCGGACAATCCCTCATCTCCATGACAGGCTGGGAGGTGCCTGGCAGCACCCGAGGGTGTGAAGGGGCCCCCAGCCTCTGCCCATGTGTGGTGCATTGGGAGGCAACAGGGAGATGAAGGAAGAGGCTTCCCGTAGGATGGGAGATGGCCAACATGCCCCATGGCAGGAAGGGGATACCCAATGGAGAGTCCAGCTCACCAATGGAGATGGGGAGAGGAAGACACATCCCCAGCACAGCCCCATGACCATCCGCCAGCGCTTTTCGGGAGCTTACCCTTGCTGCCTTGGATGAATAGGGATCCTCAAAGAGCGCCCACATCCTGGGCTGCCAATTCCGACAACAGCCACCCCCTCCAGCAGCCCCTGCCGCCCCTGGCGGCCTGTCCTCCATGCCCAGGCGTTGAAGGGCCATCTCCCTACCCCCTTCCTCTTCGGGCTCCTCTCCACCGGCCCCTCCGCCAGGTTCAGGACTCTCAAAGATGTCCAGGGCCTCTTCGGCATCGCGGTGTTGGCGGTAGGTCATCCAGCAGCAGGGCTCCACGTCCGTCTCATCAATGCCCCAGTAGGTCAGCTCCTCCTCGAAGAGCGGCCCACAGATGTCGGCTGGGCAGTGCAGCTTGCCGGTGCGGTAGTAGTTGAGCACGTAGGAGAAGATCCCAGGGTGGCGGTCGAAGAAGAACTCATTGCTTTTACCGTCAAAGTCAAAGTTGCTCTGGGCATCAGGGTCGGCGAGCCAGGCCAGGCGGGTGCCCGGCAAAGTCCGTAGGGTGCTTTTGTAGGTCTCATGCCGGGTGCCCCCTACATTGATGGTGATCTTGTCCGAGTCTTCCCCTTTGCCCATCTCTTCCTTCAGGCATGTTTTAGAAGGTGGTTTGTTCCCCGACTTGCGTCCACGGTAGGAGGAGACACACACCGAGCTGATCATAGATTTCGGTGGATGGGAGATGCACGCTACGCGCACCCTTCCTCCAGGCGAGGAGCTGGGGGTCGGCGGAGGCGGGCGAGGGGAGCAGAGATGGGACTGGGGAGGGGAGAAG
>VXAL01002270.1:33780-60528 GCA_013399475.1 Chauna torquata | reverse complement strand
CCCGGGAGCTGGTGAAGCTCAGCCCCTTCTCCAGGAGCTGGAGAGGAGGTGAAGAGGGACGAGCCTGTCACCAAGGGGAAGACCCCAGGGACCCTGTCCTGTCAGCACTGTTTACTCCAGCACTGGCACTGCTGGTGCTGGAGGGCAAAGGGGCATGCAGGTGGGTGCTTTGGGGTCATAGGTGGGATCGGAGCCCAACAGGGACATGTTATTGGGGTAGGGGGCTGGGCTAGGGGTCAGCACCTGGGTAAGGGGGTCCTCGGTGCAGAGTGAGGCGACAGAGAGCGGGGGACGCTGCCCCACTCCAGCATCACTCTGCACCTCCCTGGGCTCTGCAGAGGGTCCCCGCTGGGTCCTGGGTCCCCTCCTCACCACCTGCCTGGGTTTTCCCCCCTCGGTGGCAATGCTCACCCCCTTGCCAGGAGCACTGGGGCAGACACTCCACCCAAAAGGCATGAGAGGCATCAGAGCCGCGCTTAAAATCTTACCACCAAGAAAGCCCTGCTCCAACTGTAGCTGCAACTCGACAGCTTCCAGGACTGGATCCTGAGCGGGTGGAGGCTGGCGCGGCTCCACACCCAAACCACCCGGGGCTGCACCAGCGGGGGAACGCGGAGCCCAAGGGAAAGCTGTGCTGGAAAAATCGAGCCTTGCATCACCGGCCAGGCATCGCAGCTCAGCTCCTCATCATCAGTAATGCGAGTTTGGCCAGGAGGAAGGAATGCTGCGACCTGATGCTAATATTTTATACGGTGACTTTCATCCCGGGAGATAGCCATGCGCCTGAGCACGGCTGCTCCTGGGGCGGGAGGGGGTGGCCAGGCAGACAAATGGGTTGTATCTGGGGAAGGAAAGGATCTTTTAGCCAGCGACACCCGCCCAAAGCTGTCTGCTCTCTAAATATGCCTTCAGATTTTTAATGTCCATGAAGAGAGAGAGAGAGAGAGAGAGAACAGAAGGAGCTTGATGAATAAGGGTCTTTTTGGAACAAGAGGGAGTCACTTCTGTAGGGACCTCCCTCGTCCCCACTGCAAGGTTGACGGCGTCTCAGACAACATCCAGGTGAGGGATAGAGCAAAGAGCAGGACCTGAATGTTTTCATGGAGGACCAGCTCCAACCTGGAATGCCAGAGCCCTTGGTTGGGTCCTGAGAATGAGGTATGGGATCCCCAGGTCCCCCCACCAGTGTCTGCATTGTCACAGGCTCACGGCTCAGTGAATGGGGAACGTCCCCAGCTTGGCACACAGAGATGGGCACGGTGGCCTGCAGGGTGCTTGGAGGGCTGCATGACCTGAAGGAGAGGATGAGGAGGTGACAGGAACACGTGGTGTCTCCATCCATGGAGGGACAGAGGAGGAAGGCAAACTTCAGCTCAATTTAGGGAGACAATCCTGCTTCGGGGTAGAGATGGACAAACCAACCCCGCCATGTCCTTCAAGACCAGGATCCTATTACTAAGAAAATACGCTGGCCTCAGCAACCTACAGCTGCCCCACGGTCTCTGCCCTCTTCTCTCTGTGCTTTTGGTGGGACAGGTCAGGCCCTGGGCTGGGGGCGGTGGCACCCATGGCACCGCAGGGTGCTGGTGGTGCAGAGCGGCTCGCCAGGGTGTGAGCCCCACGCAGCCTTTCAAGACACTCTCTTGGAAGTTGGTCTTCCCAGAGAAGCTATTGCAAGCCGTGAGCAAGGTACATCTGTGCCGTACACCTCTGTCGGGGTGAATTTTTCAGCTAAAATTGCTCGTCGCCAGCCGGGCACGGATATTTGAGCTGCACTTCCTTGGGAGAGCAGGTAGCATGCACAGAGTTTGCAGCCCCGTCCCCCCGCGACATCTGGCTCGAAGGGGAAGCAGCTCATTTCCCTGCCCAGGGCCCGCACCCCAAATTCGTGCCGAGGACGCGGGTGGCAGTCCCTGCGCTGTGACACAGTGCCACCTTGTGGGTCCTGCGGCGCAGGCTGCAGCCAGGCAGGGAAAGCGCGGCAGAGGGCGGCTGGGGCCAGCGGTGAATCTGGCTCCATCAGCGGCGTCGCTGATGCAATTTTGCTCCACCAAAGCAATTTGGAGGCTGGAGGAGGCTGGGCTGGAGTGGGAGCAGCAGTGATGCTCCAGCCGCCTTCTTCTGTCGCTTGAATGGCTGCAAGCGGTTCCTGACCATGGGCGGTGCCTCGGTTTCCCCATCTGTAGGAGCTGGGATAATGGCTCTGAATTTCTTCCGGCGCCGCTTGGAGAACCACAGCAAGACGTTGCTGTTCACAGGAGCACTGCTGCACTGTGTGTCTGTACCCACCTCATGTCCACACCCCAGTCCAGGGCTGTTTTGAGGTGGGACACCCAAAAATCACCCCCTGATCCAGTGGCACCATCCTCCTCCTCCTGCCAAGCTCTGCATGCTCTGTGCCTCACTGTCACAGCAAATTCTCAATATTTTTATTAAAGCACATGTTTGGCTTAAACTTAACATATTTCTCTGGGGCTTTTTTCCAGCCCCACATGGGCCAGAATCACCGTTTGCAATTTGTTTCATGCACCTGTTTTGCACAGACCACCCCCACACCAGGAGCTGAGTGTTTNGGACTCCCCAAGGTAGACAAAGACAAATCCTGTCCCACTGTTACCCCCCTGGCCTGGGGTTTTCTGTGGCAGCAGCTCTCCCAGCCCATGCAGTAGCTGCAATCCCAAAGATGCATCAGCACCTGCTGCTGTTTGGGGTTTTTGCTGAGTTTGCTTTTGCAGACAGCTCCCACATCTCCCTGCCCAGGAGAGAAGGGGATAAATCAAATGACTTCCTCTCTGCACTGTGGGGTGGCCTGGGGACAAGGCAGCATCACAAGAGCCTGCCAGGCCCTTGTGCCAGCCAGCCACCACTCATGCATGGTCCCTTCCCTGTGTCCAGGGTCTGAGCCTCTTCCCAAGCCCTGAGCCACCCAGCACACGCTGCAGAGCAAGCAGATGGGCCGGCTGAGGCCAGACAGCTCAGCACAGCAGTGAGCAGCCACAGCTGGGTACCGCAGGGCCTTGGACATCACCCTGAGCTGGGTTTGATGGGTTCTGCACCTGTAATCCTGCATCCCTCTCTGCTCTGCCTCACTGGGGATGTCTATGGGGCTGGGGAGGAGCTGGGAGCATCTCCATCCCTGCTCCCACAGATGTGGCTGTGCTGGGGTCAGAGCTGCCCTCTGTGCCCTGTTGTCCTGGCCATCGCCCCATGGGATGTGGTCCCCCAGAGCCTGGTCCTGGAGGGCAGAGAACCCGTGTGCCACCTCCTGCCGCTGCCGCAGGCAGTGCTGCTCCTCTAGCCCCCAGCGCAGATGCTAACCCCAATCCCGCACCAACATCCCCAGACAATGCAGCACTGGAGATGCACAGAAAACATGCCTTGCTCTTACACGGCTGCCACTGCAGAGGGGATGAGCACAGCTCACAGCAGCAAAGTACCCCAGTGGCATCCCCACTGCAAGCACATCTCTTCTGGTCCCATCCATCCTCTTCTCTTTCACCTCTCTCCATGCTACCCAGAGCTGGATTACTCCTGGGGAAGCCAAAGGAGGGAAAAGATGGGAAGGGAGGGAAGAGGCAGCCCTGCTTCCCACCAGGCTTGTTACTAAGCCAATATCTAGCAGCTGAAGTCATTTGGGGCTGCTGAAAAGCCCCAGTCCTTCTCCAAGGTGGGTGTCCAGGCTCCTGATCCCCCCAGTGCTCTGAATCAGCCATCAGCAATGTTAGCAGGCCATTGCAACAGGAACAGATGTCTTACCAGACCATGTGCCCCATAAAGCCAGTATGCACTGGTTGAGCTGGTCCAGGATGGAAGATCACCTCTGTGATGCTCCTGGAGAGCCTGTGGGCAGCCATGCCCTAAGCAAGCTCCTTGCAGGGTCTGACGCTGGATGGAGACACAGAAAGGTCAGAGAGGATAAGGGGAGCCAGAAGGACAGTATGGGTGACTGGACAGGATGGCAAAAGACAGAGACACCAATGTCCACGGGTGCCAACAGCCTCGGTGCCCATTGCTGTAGCTGTCTGCAACCCCAAACCTCAGAGGCACCCCGAAGCCCACCCCGAGAAAGGAAACAGGCAGAGAAGAGACTTGGTAAGAAGAGACTTTTAATCAGACTCCGTTACAGCTGTTACAGGGTTTCTCTTGACTGCCAAGGAGTCCGGCCGGCACAGCACACATGTTAAATACACCGGCCAGAAGGATACACGGGGGGTTCTACCAGATCTGTACTTTTACCTGTACAGGAGGGCTTTGCCAGCGTTGTGCTTACCCACAGGGGAAGCGGCCGCATCCCATGTGCTGTGACGGCTCTGCCCGGGCAGTGCCATGTCCTCTGGGGCTGGCGGGGCCACTGAGGCCACCCAGCCCTGCCACCTGTGCCCCATTGCTGCCGGTGAGACCCATGCTCGGGGGAGGATGGGAACAGGAGGGAGGCAGTGGGAGCAGCTCCAGGGAGGAGCTGAGCTTTTACGTGAGCTGCCAGGGTCTGGGTGGGGGAAGGAGGGGAAGCCCTTCTCCTCAGCAGGGGCTTCGACCCCTCCTGATCTGGCCATACCCCTCCGAGCAGCAGGATCCAGGCTGGGAAGCAAGCGGGGAAGCTGAGAGGACGGGGCAGGAATTTCGGCAGCGGTTCCCCCCTCCTGCTCCGACCGCCCAGAGGAAAACTGAAAAGTGCCTGTGCTCACAGCTAGCAGCTATTCCCTGTGCCTCTGTGGGGGAAAAAGAAAATAAAAGTGATTGCCAGGGCTAAAGGTCAGCCTAATCCGGGGGTCGGCCTAATCCACAGCCCCAGGACCCCAAGAAGGTGCGTGGGGGGGGAGTCTGCCCTGGCAGGCTGGAGGAAGCCCCACCGCAGGCTCCAAGAGTGACCGAGAACAGCAATAAGTGACCCCAAACAAAACACATACGCGCACACGTACACGCACACACCCCCACGCACGGCATCTATGGACAAACACGCGCACGCTCACACGGCGACAACACGGATCACCTAAAACTTAACATCCCACCCCCCTCACCACAGACACCTGTGTCTAACACCAAGCAAATACCACAATGAAATACAGTGCTTCCACGGATAAAAAGAAAGGTTTCCTCTCCCCTCCTCCTCTCTGCAGGGTCCCCATGCTGGGGAACCCCCCTAGGGCCAAGGAGGGGGGGACAGCCACCCACCACGTACACGAAATAAAAAGGTAAAAATATGTCTGGTATACAGTGAGAATTGATCTGTACAGCACTGGGAATGAAAATAGGTCACGGGCCACTTTGGAATACGTTTTGTCATTTAACAGCATTTACAGTGACATTTACAGAATAAATATACAATAGAAATAGAGAATCTCTAGGTTATTATTCCATCTCCTCTCTGTATATATTTTATATATATATATATAATATAGCTTTTTGTTACCTTCTTATTGACTTTGCCTCTTATTGGCGCTGCAAGAAGAGGGGAGGAAAGTAAACGCCTCCCTGGCTGGTTTGGGAATAGTGATGGGAGAGATGGAGGGACCGATCCTTCCCCCCAGGGTTCAAGGAGCATTGTGCCCTGGGAGCAGATGGGACCATGTGCTTCAGCTGCGGGAGGTGTCCTGCTCCGGTAACTCCATGGGAGCTGCGGTGGGAATCTGGCCCCCGGGCTCAGGGCCGCAAGTCTGACTTGCATCGGGAAGGTGACATTGGGCAATGATTTGGCTTGTCCTCTGTTCTGCTGGTCAGGAGGAGGAAATCGGGGACAGAGGGAGAAATAAGAGATGGGAGGGAACATCTTGCCCCCTGAGAGGGGAAATGCATGGGTTTTGTGCTTCTCCCATTCAGAGGTGGTGCAGGGGGCTATTTCAGTGTCACTCTGTAGGGGCAGGAGAAGGAGAGAAAGACTGAACTCACAGTGGAGGGGACGGTGAAGAGGCTGGAGGAGAGATGAGAGCGTGGCTGATCCTGGAGCTGGTGATTCTCAGAGCCATCAGCAAAGACTGAGCTGCTTTGGTTCAGTCTGTGCCTCCATTTCCACCCAGAAAAATGGCTAACGAAGGGCCTGTGCTCATTGCCCAGAAAGAGCCCCCAGGCCACTGGCTGAGCCCACGACAAAAAGGAGGACTATAAGTAAAGGATCACAACCCACAAGAGATGCATCACTGTGGGGACCTTCTGCCCCAGGGGTGCTAAGAGAAGCCAAGGATGTGGCGAATGCACCAGGTACTTTCTGCCTTTGCTTCCCAGCCAGAAGGAGAATCAAGGTGGAAGAAAACCTATTGATAGGAAAGCAGAGGAGAGAAGGGCTCATGGGCAAGCACCCATGAACTTGGCCTTCAAACTGGCTTGAAATACCACCACACATGATCTAAGCCCAGCAGGACTGAAGTTAAGGGGCTCCCTTGGCTTTTGAGACTGTAGCAATCTGCTGAGAGGGAAAGAGGGCACGAGCAGGCTGCTGCTCCCCTGTACCCATGGGGAAAGGAGGAAAAGGCCATGTAATACTGGTACCTTGGCAGAAATGCTTTGCTACCTGTAGGATTCAGGGAAACAACCTTCAGTCCCAGTGGGAGAGACTCTGAGCTGGGAAACTCCAACCTTTCCTAGACAGCTTGGGGAGAAACAACATAGCGTCACCTCAATCTGGTCCCCAGACAACGTGGATGGGCACAATAGAGGCTCCTGGGCTCTAACAGGAGCTCACCAGCCTGGATCAAGAGCTAGCGGGGACACTGGAACCTGGCACTGACTTCTGATTATTGCTGCTCAGAAGACATGTCCTCCATCTGCTGTCCCCAAAAGCTGGTTACCCCCATCCAAAGGCTGGTGAGCTCCTGTGGAGGTGCAACAGCAAGGCAACGCAGGCCCTGGCTCAAAGCTATGAGAGATGAAGACACAAGCCCAGAGACAGTCACTGCCCAGCTCACCTCAGCTGGTGGGTGCAAGGGAGGTAAGTCAGGGGGTGGTTTCCTGAGAGCTAAACCAGGACTGCGGTAGGACTGGATGCCCCACAGCTCTGCCTGTCCTGCTGGGACATCTAAAGAAAGCGGCAACAGGAGACAATCACCACACTAGGGATTTTGGTTCAGCAGAGCATCCCACATGTCAGGAGTCATTCCAGAAGAGTGCTCCTGTCCCACATCACTGTAACCCTGTCCAGACCTCAACACATGCTCACACATCCAAAATCACACTCACTTCAGAGGTCCTTCTGCCACTTAGCGCAATAACTGCCTAACCATAGAGCATGCTGACCACATCGTCCCATGGACATGACATGGCCATGTCTCAGAACAACCTGCAGATGCTGTCCCCATGCTGGTGGTAACAAAACTAATACCAAGGATCCACCAGCTGCAGTCCCACACATCGCAACGAGTCAGCCAGCCCCACGCTGCTCCCTGCCAACCCTGGTCAAAATTTTGGGGTTATCTGGGTGTGTCCACAGCTATAAAAACTACAGGAGATACAACAACAACAACGATGGCAACAACAACAGCACCCTTTTGTGCTATGAACGTCGGTGGTTAATTGTGCTCGTTGGAATAAGGCCATGACTGCTCCTGGGTAAAGGACAACGGACAGGCAGGGCAGAGTGCTGGGCTGCAGGAGAAAGCGTGGTTGGCTTTCCACCTGACACCAGGTCCTTTTTTCCAACCATCAGCTGCTTAGAAAGAGAGATTCTTTGCTTCAGATTTGAGCTGCGAGAGAACAGCCCTCAGAAAGGTCTTGCAGCACCTCGTGTTCCTCCTCCCTTCCCCGAAGGCAAGACCAAGAGGTCCTGCCGTTCAGCCGAGGGTTGTTGGAGGAGTCCTGCCCCTCCTGCAATCGCTTCTTCCCAATGTCATCTTAGAAATGGCTGCTTTTGGTTAAAATTTTAAGAGGGGTTTCTTCTTTGTCTTCTTTATTCATTTTCCCGTTGCCTGGACAGCCAGGATCCACTCCCCAGTGACCTCCTCTCCCAACGGGGGTGGTTGGCAGGCAACCATCACAGTTCGGATTCTGGAGTGCTGGCCATTAAGTACCCGCTCCCATATCGTCCATTGGGGACACTGCTCATTTCCATGGGGGAGTTGCTCCCAGGACCCAGGTAGGAACGGTGTGTAGGCATGGGGGACGGGGTCTCACTGGGCACTTTGCTCAGGATGAAGCGGGTCTCATCATTGTCTTCCAAGTTGGAGATGTCCTTCATCATCCGGCCCTTCTTGTAGGTGACTGAGAGGGTGTTGGAACCGTCCGACACAAGGTGGAACTGCCGGAGGATGAAGACCAGAGGCAGAGGGAGGGACGCCAGGATTATCAGAGAGATGAGAACAGCCATGGCCCAAGCTGGGTAAAAAAGGAACTTCTCTGCAGCCTGAAAGAGAGAGAGATTAGTGTCAAGGGACTGTTACAGCAAAGGTGATGCACTCCAGGTACGACATCTCCTAAGTGCTAAGCAGTTCCTGCTGCCTCCTGCCAGACTTCATCTTCAGGGGCATCACATGAAGCTATCAGAAGGTAAGGTCAAAACAGGGAAAAGGGCACGGTCCCGCACGCAGAGGGCAGCTGTGGAACCAAGCTAAAAGCCAAGGTCAAACTTCAGCCCATGGTCAGAGCTGGCTTGAGACTTCTGGGCAGCATGGACAAACCTGACTGCCTGAAGAGGACAAGCAGCCACAGGCAGGGCATCTCCTAGTGGGAGGAGAAACAAGCAGAAGTGGGAACACAGGGTGGTCTGCAGCTCTTAGCTGCCCCTGCTCAGCCTGAGCCTGGGGTGCAGGCAGCTGCGGAGGTGGGAGCTGTGCTCACCTCCTCTCGGATCCAAGCGCTGTAGCCCGGGGGGCTGACTCCCAGCTGGATGATGCTGGCGGTCATGAGGACAGCCATGCAGATGGGAGAGACGTACTTCCAGGTGTAGTAGTAGAACTGATAGGGCCGGAAACCCAGCATTTCTGTCAGTTCCTGCATGAACCTGCCAAGAGGAAGAGATGGAACCACACTGTTCCCCACCTTCAAGTGAGAAACTCCCTCCCAGGAGCCCCTGTTGTGGATTATGCTCGTGGTAGGGCCTGAAGAAGAGCCCTGCTGATCCAGGCAAGCATCTCAGTGTCCTTCAAACCTGTAGGACTGGTGGGAACCTCCCAAGGAAAAGGCCACCTGAGCATTAGCCTGAGCCTCCCTTGCTCTGGCCTGCTCCTGACAAACAAGAACAGGCACTGGGGGGGAACAAGGTGCCCTTCCAGAGTGACCCAGAAGCCTCAGACAAAAGCATAATGACAAGTCAGAGAGCACCATAACCAAAGCTAGATACCCACTAGCAGGACTTGTTCCTGGGGCTGGCTTACATCTAGGGCAGGGTAGAGGATCAAGGTGAACAGAGATCCTGCCTCTATAAGGTGACTGCTCTCGGGGTATTTGCTCCATCAGAGCTTGCCTCCTGGGAAAGAAAGTCATACAGGAAAGAGCTGGAAGGTGGGGGGGGGGAGGGGGGGGGCGGTTAGCCAGGAGTTACAGTGCAGATATTCTTTTTCTCCTGCAAACGCCTTACTTCTTGGTGCCATATATCCAGGCCACAGCAATGTTCTCCAGGATCACCACGACCGTGAGTGGCAGTGTGGCCGAGTAATCATCAAACATGGTGACAAAGTAATTCCCAGAGCGCTGCACAAAGATCAGGCCCACCACGAAGGCGAAGATGCAGCAGCCAACTGCAGGGAGCAAACGAGCATGGTCAGCAGAGCACCCCAAGGGGAAGCAAGGCTTCTGCCACATGCTCCATTCCCTCCATTAGCAGGACCCAGTACACCTCCACCACCTCCACGCTCTTCTGGAATGGTTCCCCAGTGCAACAGGGACTTCCACCCCTTCCGCAGGAGGATGTAGAACACCTCACCTGTGAACACTTCCTTCCGCACCTTGAAGGTGTCGATGATGGGCGTAGTGATGCCTGACATGGTCCCAATCATGCTGCCCAGCCCCAGGTTTATCAGCATCAAGAAGAACATGACAGACCAAAACGGTGAGGCTGGAAAGTGGGTCATGGCTTCTGTGAAGGCGATGAAGGCCAGGCCAGTTCCTTGCACTGACTGTTCAGGGGGAGAGAAGCCAAAAGGAGAGAAGAAACATGTCAGGGACACAGCCTCCAAGCCTCTGCATGCCTCAGGTGTCTCTTATCCCACTGAACAACTCCTCAAGGAAAGAAAAACACTCTGGTACCCCAGCCTGGAAGCGGCGGTGACCCTGTTAGACTTGCTATGGGCAGACCATTCCCATGCCCCAGGAAAGACCATTGTGCACTGGAAGACCACGGGGACAGGGAATTCCCATTCCTGGAGGGTCTCTCAAAACAGTTTTTCCAGATCCATGTGCCAGAAGCAATGCATATAGAGCAGCTCCTACCAGGGACTGGCAATGGGCAAGAAGGTGACCTTCTTCTCCTATTAGGAATGCCACCAGGTACCTTGTCGAGTTCATCCTCCAACAGGCAAGCATCCAAGCCCAGCTCTTTGAAGTGCCCCTCTTTCACTGTCATGATCACCCTGTACATCTCATTGTAGTCCTTGGCCGTGAGGTGGGAGAAATTCACGTGGGGCGGGATGAGGTCATGGCTGAGCACGTTGGTGTTCAGGTAGCCCAAGATCTTCTCAGCATTCCTAATGGAGAGCAGAGCCCAGTCACCCAGAGATGTCCCCTTCCTCCTGGGGAGGAGGACAGGGCCTGACCATGCAAGTCCTTTGCACCAGGCAGGATAAACCCCCCTGGGCCGCATTACCCAGGTCCCAGCTGGGACATGCCATCCAAACTCTTTACAGTTTCCTGGGGCATAAGCAAACATTGCATTAGGCCATGTGACAGAGGATGCAGCCAGGGCCCCACCAGGGAATGGGCTCTCTGCATCTCCTGCTCAGCCAGACTCCGCTGTAGCTTCTCTCCTGCTTTGGGACTCAACCCTGCCTGCTCAGGATTTTTACAGACTCTGCTCACTGTCTAAAGATAACACAAGGTGCATAAATTCACCATCCTGCAGCTGCTGCTGGGGTACAGCACAGCAGCTCCTTAACCTCGTGGACAAGGGGACCCCACCATGAGTGGAAACTCAGGGAAACCCGGGTGATGTGACCAGACATGGATGCACCCACAATGTGCAGACTAACAGCCCATTTCAGGGCTGAATTTTAGGCTGGAGGAGCTAGATGCCCAACTCCCTCCTGCAGCCAGAATTTGTGCCCTCAGCTACAATGGGACATCTCTGGAGATCCAGGTCTTGACCACCAGAAACTTGGGTCCACCAAAACACAGTATTATCCATTTCTAGAGCACTTACTCCACTGCCTCAGGCCCACCACAACAAGCAGGAGCAAAGACTTCCCCACCCCAGACAGACAGAAAGCAAATCCACCTACTCCACCACACATTTCTCATTCATGATGTTGGCCTTGAAGCCCAGCACAGCAAACACAACCAGGGTGGCCAGGACAGATGTGAAGAAGTTGATGAAGGAGACGAGTGTGGCATCAAAGTGGCAGTTGTTGTCCTGTTTGTTGTAGCTGGAGAAGGCGATGACCCCCCCAAAGCCCAGGCCCAAGGCAAAGAAAACCTGCGTGGCTGCCTCCCGCCACACCTGGGGGTCCAGCATCTTGTCCAGCTTGGAGGGGACAAAGAAGAAGAAATTAGGTGGTTTGGTGGTGCCACAACTCATCCTTGCAGAGCCAGAGCTAAATTAAAAGGCTGCTGTGCCTACAACCCAGGCTGGCTTTGGAGCAGCCACAGGCTTGCTTTGGCCTGCCATGACCAGGTCTTGCATTACCTAGCAAATGGAGGTCCTTTTTCTCTTTCCCATGCAGGAGGAAACTGAGGCATGGAGACGGGCAGGCAAAGATTTGGCCTGACCACATGTGTGGGTGCTCCACCTGCCCCAGAGCCCTGGCTGGGTGCCCGAAGCCCCACAGACCACCTAGCTGCCCTGGGGAGCCAGTGTCCCTGTTCCCCCAGCCAAGGGAGCCACGTGCCGCACAGCGATGGGGCTCCATCCTGCCCCGCCACTGCCTGCCTCCAGAGCGCCTGGAGCATCCGGAACCCAGCCGCTGGGCTGGCGGGTTTGTTTAACCACCCGTCCCCTGGACCTCATCCCCCTTCCCCTGCTGCAGGCTGGAGGACTCCAAGCGCCATCCATCAAGAGATAATAATTAATATCTTTCAACAGCCTCGCCAGCTCAGCCGATTCATCTACATCTCTGCTTAATTAATTAGCTGGTTAATTGTGTAACACCAGCAGAGGTTTTGCTACCAGCCAGCATCGTCTCCTGGAGTCCTTAAATACATCACCTAGGGCATCCCTCTCACCCACCCTGGTGCCTGGGCACCTAAAGGCAACAGGAGCGATGCCGAGGATCACAGCAGCACCCGGGTGGTCAGTTTGCAAGTCCTGGCTGTACCCTGTACTTAGGGTGCTGCTAACTTCTCCTGGCTGATTTATCTGAACCTGTGAGGTCATTTGGGGTTGAGGCTCTGATTTTTGGGGTGGGGAGCATAGGGGAAAAATAGGGTTCTGTGAGATGATGTGTGTGAAGGCCTGAGCCCCAGGTAAAGGAGCCCTTTTTGCCTGCAGCATCAGAGATGAGGACGCAACATTTGCTTGCACCAGAGCGCGTGGGCACAGGGGTGCAAGGGTGCACGCTGTGGGGTACGGGGAAGTGACTGCAGCCTCTGGGGCAGCTAAACCTCCTTCCTGCAAAACAAGCCAGTGTGACCAGCCCAGAGGAGAACCTGGGCACAGGGGCTCTTACCTTGGGTGTGAACATGTGCATGATCCCATCCACCGCCCCGCGCAGCAGAAGTCCCCGCACCAGGAAGCAAACCAGCACCACGTAGGGGAAGAGCGAGCTGAAATACATCACCTGGGGCAAGAGGGATGCAGCATGGGCATGACCTCATTTACTGCCCACCTCCCCATCCATCCCCAGGACAGCACAAGAGGGGTGAGAAGGGGGGACGTGGCCCAAAGCAGGACATTACAAATAGCGAAGCCTGGGTGGATCTGCAAAGTGCTTGGACACACTTACGAGAGAAAAAGAAAATCTTCGGGGGCTGCTGAATGAAAAGATGTCAGAGCACTGGCTCAGAAAATCCCTGGAATACAAACTGCTGGTGCTTGGCAGGCCCTAGGGAAGTACAGCTCTGCATCCTCACCTCATTCCCTTGCCCAGCATCTGCCCAGGGCTGCAGGCATCCCTGGCTGGTTCCCAGCATGGGGCATGATTCCAGTGCCCCGATGAGCAGATGTGGATGGGGCTTCGTCCTGGGCTGGGGGAACGCGCTGCCGCGGCCCTGCTCCCGTGCCTTACTCCCACCCCGCTGCTCTTGGTGCCACAGGCAGCAGTCTCCTTGCCCTGTGCTACCTGCTAAAGTGCCAGATGTTTTGCAGAGCACATCTGGAGATGGGGATGTTTGAGGGTCCCAGAGGGACCTTATCTTCCGCATCTGACCCCACTGCTTACACAGCCTTCCTTAAAATGTCAACAACCCCTGCAAGCTCTTGGTATCCCTCTCCCAAAGCTTCCTGTTCTTCCCTGCCCTGCTTCTGGCGTGCAGTCCCAGTGCTTCATCATGGAGGAAGGCTTGGCTCCCACCTCTGCGTCCTATGGGTAGAACTGCCTTTGGGATCTGCAAGGAAAGGAGTTGCTGCCTCATTCAGGTCCTCCACATCTCTTTCAGTTACGATGCCCGCGCTGCTCGGAGCATCCATCCCGATGGTCCAGACAGCTGGCAGACCCCGAACGCAGGGACCTGGACAGGTGCTTTGGCTAGCCTGGCATGCCAGAGCCCTGGGGCATTGCTGTGGGTGTCAGCTGGACAAAACCCCTCCCCTCTGGCCCATTCTGGTCTTACTCTGGGCCCCCAGGAGATGGCCCCAGCTCTGGAGGGGGTGTGATCATCCCAGGGGACACAGCATCCCCCAGCCACCCCGGAGCAGGGCAGGAGAGCATGGACCAGGAGGTCTCTGCCTTAACATCATGGGAAAAGCCTGATCTGGTGGATGGACTGCAGATACCCACCTTCCCCGAGGACTGGATGCCTTTGATCATGGCCAAGCCAACTAGACTCCAGGCCACCAGCAGGCACAGGGTCATCTTCCAGTTGAGTCCCCCACTCTCCGAGATGGAGTTGGAGATGTCCAGGGCCTCCCGGTACCAGAAGTAGGTGGTGGCCGAGCTCCTCTCACATTCAGCCTCCACAACTGCAAGTGAACAGAGGCACCAGAGAGTGAGAGGCTGGGGGAGAGTCATCCACTGTCTTTTAGGGCGTGTCAATCAATGTCAAAGACCTGCCAGAGCTGGCCAGAGAAGGCAGGCACCCCTGGGAACCAAGAGACAGGATAATGGGTTTCATTTTTAGCAGGAAAAAGAGGAGACAGGACATAAAGCCATTGTCAGATGAAAATAAGATGTTAAATACAGCGAAAAACATTTGCATTCACTATAAAACCTCCCAGAGCGTCCCAAGGAGATGCTCAGATCCTATTGAACATCACCAGATCCATCAGTGTCTCGGTTGGGCACTGATGAAGCAGCTAGCCGAGCCCTGCTCAGCTTCCTCCACGGTCTGGCTCAGATCCTGGTCCCAAGCATCAAGGTGGCCTGGAGACTTGAACTCTGGATCCCCAAACCGGCATCAAACCCCAGCCATGGGGAAAGAACCTGAGCTGAAAGCATGGCCAAGACTCGTCTGGCCCAAGGGAAATGTCTCCATCTGGCCAAGGCAGCTGGACTGGAGAGGACCCAGTGCCACCTTCTCCCATGCAATCCGTGTCCCCAGAAGGCACCCCAGCCTCCAGTGTCCCCAGCCTGCAATAGCTGCAGACATTGGGTGTCCCTGGTGTCCTGCAGCACCCCCCACCCCAGGAACTGCCCTCTCCCAGCTGCGCCGCCCCCATCCCTCACCGGCAATTGAGCCATTCCTGATGATGGGGCACTCGCTCCAGGGAAGAGGGTACTGGAAGGACTTGAAGAAGTAAAAGATGCTCCAGCCGATGATGACGTTGTAATAGAGACCGACGACATGACAGACCTGGAGGGGAGTAAGGAGGACACGGTGTGAAGTCGTGGGGCAGTGATGCAGTCTCCACCACACCTCCTGCTGGGCAGGGACCCCAGGGGAGCAGGGATGGGCTCATTCCCAAACCAGCCCTGGATCCGTGGATGGAGCTGGAAAAGCTCCCCTCGACCTCTCAAACGCCTACTTTGGGCTCCTTGAGGTTTGCTCCGGGCCACCCCCAACTTTGCAGATTGCCAAGCATCCCACGCACCCTGAGGCGGGAGCCGGAGGGGGCCCACGGGTGCACTCACCAGGCAGCTGGCATAGCCAATGCCCCCGAGGCGGGGACAGATGTAATTCCAGACACCGATGCTGCCCCGGCGGATCCGCTGCCCCACCGCCAGCTCCAGGAAGAACAAGGGGAGCCCAATGATGATGAGCAGGACCAGGTACGGGACCAGGTAGGCACCTGGCAGGGTAGAGAAAGTTCATCGCAGACCTGTCTCTGCCTGCTCGCACGCAGCCAAGGACAGACGGACGGGGAGAGACGGGCAGGGCAGAGCTGGGACAAGCTCCGCCTGGTCCATCCGTTCATTTGCAGTAGCAAACACGGGTGTGGAAGGGAACAGTGTGACATCCCCAGTGTGGATACATGCAGGATACACCCCAACGCATACACACACCTCTGCAACACACCGCACCCGCGCAGCCATCACGACACACACCAGGAGACAGACGGGTCCTGCCCACACAAGCGTCTGAGCACAGCCGAACCCCCTGCACCGGAACAGCCCCGGGGCAGCACTGGCCGCACCATGTGCCACCCTGCACAGCGAGGTCCTCTCGTAGGGGTAGAAACAGCTCAAAATAGAAAGGCAGTTAATCTCTGCCTAATTGAGGAGACCAGAGAGAAATTAGCAGTTCACGAAGCATAACCAAATGGCCGTAAAGGATGCGATGACTCACGCTGCAGCGCCCGGCTGATGAATTACTCCAGCCTGCTGCCAGGGGCTGCGGGATGGGGTTTGGAGCACGTGGCTGCAAAGCGCACATCGGTGCCTGGGCACACTGGGCAAGCTCCTAGCTGGATTTACGCCCCAGTGACAGCCACCAGCACCGGGCCAGGGCAGGAGCTGGTCCTGATGCTCCACCAAGCAGCAGCTCTGCAAAGCGGCTCAGCCCGTGGTAGTGCCATGAGGCTGCAGCACACCCTGCTCACAGGACGAGTGCCCTAGCAGCGGGTTTGGGATGCATGTGGTAGAAACACAGGTGGGAAGGTATATTAAGATGCAGCCACCCAGGGCGATTGGGAAGATGAAAGCAAAGGCAAAGTGTAAGGTGGAGCTGGACCTTGGTGTAATTTGGGAACAACCACAAGCCTCCCATCTTTGCAACACCCTCCTGTGCATCCTCATCTCATCCCACAGATGGACAGAGCATGAGAGAGATGCACACGTTTGGTTGCAAGTTTCTTCAACAGCGGAGATTTCCCTCCAGTGACCCCCAGGAAGACAGGCACCAGCTCATGCCCATGCGTTGTCACCAGCCCACACTGGCTGCCGGCACACAAAGTCCTGGGAATCTGGCTCCAGTCCATCTTGCTGCCAGCATACAGCCGTTCTCCCCTGCAGATGCCTGCTTGGGGAGTGGGAGAGAAAACAGCCACCGCCACCACCTCCTGTGGCTGCCCAGCACCCCCAGAAGTGGTCTGTCCACCACAGCCCAGCTCCTGCATCCATCTGCCTGGAACCAGGCTCCCAGCACAGCAGGAACATCACCTGGGGGCCAAGAAGGTTCAATGTGGTGGGAAGAACAGGCAGAAAAGCAGTGTCCGCCCCAGGGGACAGGTGAGATGGTGCCATTTGGCAAAAAAACAGAGGGGACTAACGCGGGGTGCAGGAGACCTCAGCATCCTGCTGCTCAAGCCAGTTCCCAGCTCAGTGCCTCAGTTTCCCCATCTGTTAAACATGGGGGCAGCCTGCTGCGGGAAGGCACTATACAGGAGCGAGGAGCTCCTAAAAGCTGCTGCTTGTCCTGGTGCCCACCTGGCTTCATGCCCCTACATCCCAGTGCAGGATGCAGCCAAGCTGTCGGGTTCAAATCCAGCATACCTGTCTCCTCCGCCACAGCAGGTCTCATGGCTGTTGTAGGTACAACTCCCTGTCCCCACATTGCATCCCAGGGGGCCTTTTGACTAAAAAGCAGCTGCTTAATGCTCCCCCCTCACAGACAGCAAATTCAGCCCTGGCTCTGCTGGGGACCAATGCACCAGGATTAATCCCGGCCTTGGAACGCACGCTGACCCTCGTGCTAACCAGCACCTGAGACAGATGAGGCTAAAACTCCAGGACAGCAGAGACCCTCAGTGTAAGCTGAGAAAATTTCATTCCTTGCGCTAATTACAGTTAATTTTCGGCTGCTGTGGCAATGGGGAAACTGAGGCATGGATGGGTTAAGAGAAGTATGGTCTCTAACCTCCTGCACCAAGCTGGCTCCTGAACCCATTTAATCAGGAAAACCAGGAAATCACAGATGCGGAGAGCTCTCTAACGAAAGCAGCAGGGCTCCCTCAATCTATCCCAGCCCTGAATTTCCCCCAGGCTCTGCCTCCAACCTCCTCGGGCCACACATACAACCCTCCCCGCTGCAAGTGATGCACACGTGTGACAGCATGTGCAATGCAGCTAATGCACACATTCAAGCCCCACACACCTGCAGATGAGCGCTGCAACCCGAGACAACGTGCAAAAGCCCCCCCAAAGCTTTGCAACGCCGCGTCTGCGTCATGCAAAGCCGTGCTGCACCAAAACCCAGCTGTGCACCTTCCGCATGGACCCAAAGTAGGGCGCTGGGAGCTGTGGGTGTCACCTCGCTGCGGGGACCAGCTGCTGGGGACATGCTGAGTGGCAGGGTCTGGCTGCAGCTGCTGCGTCCCCAACCGGGAAGGGCCGGCGAGGGGGCACAGGCAGCCCTGACTGCACAGGTCCGCCTGGGAGGCTGACTCATCTCGAAGATGACACCAGAGATGTTTTAATTACTGAGGGCACTGCAGGCTTGCTGGGGCTGGGGGCACACTGAGCGATGCGGTGCCAGGAATAAGGCGAGTGCAAGGCGAAAGCAAAGCAGAAAGTTGGGCCAATCCTGGCGTTGTTAAATGCCGCTCCGCAGGGGATGCCTCCCATCGCTGCAAAGGTCAGTGCTGCAGTGGAGAGGCCTCGGGGCCAGATCTGGATTATTGATGAGCAACCCGCCCTCCCATCAGCGCCATGAGTGGTGCTGGGTCTCAGCACAGCTGGACGAGACCTGGCTGCTGCTGGGAGGCCACAGACGGTAGGATGGGCTGGTTGGAAGCTGGACTTGGGAAGGGGTTGGAGCCTACACAACACGGCTTTGGGAATTAGGGAAACAGAGAGGTGCTCTCTTCTCTTTTTTTCCCCCTAGTTTCCAAAAAGCCCCAGCAGGAATCAGGGCTGCAGCAAGAAATCCTGGATCCTGGGATTCACCTTGTCCTGGGGGCAGGAGGGCGACCATTCTTTTGGAAGAGGCCACCATGGAGGTTCCCGCATCACTGCACCAATGCACACACTGCGGTGAGCAGCGCCCACGCCAAGCACTTCCAGCAGCTCCTGGCTGCCCCTTTCCTCCTTCAGAGCCCAAATAACCCCCGTTGCTCCCTCATTCCCCAGGATCCGCACTCTGATGGAGGCAGGATCAGGCCATAAGCCCACCTGGGGCCTGAGCCCGTCCCTGCCTCATCTCTCACCTCCTCCATTCTTCTGGCACAGGTAGGGGAAGCGCCAGACATTGCCCAGCCCCACAGAGTAGCCAATCTGCGCCAGGATGTACTGCAGCTTGCTGTTCCACGCCGGCCGGTTCTCCGCATCCAGCTCCTCCTCCCCGTCCTTCTGCTTGTCCCAAGCCTCCCCTGTCACGTTGAGGATGCTGCGTTTGTAGTCCACAGGCTCCTCGTGGGCCAGCAGGTCGGCCACCGACTCGGTGACATGCTCACTGCTGTGCTCCCGCTGCGTCACCTTGCTGTTCTTCGGCATCAGGATGGCTCCACGTGGCCCCGGGGGGTGGGATGGGGCAAGGGGTGAAGATGAGCAGACGCAGGGCACGCGCCTGTGTGAGCTACAGCTCGGGGCTCACCTCCTCTTCATCAGCAGGACCTGCATGGAGAAGGAGCCAACAGAGGAGGAGGTGGTTTTGCTTTGCCCCAAGGTGCAGCGGGGTGCCCTGGTGCTGATGGGACGGGCAGCACCCAGGGGGAAGGGTCTCCATCACCCCCTTGCTTTGGGGACCTTCCCTTGGCTGGGGGATGATGATAGAGAACAACCCCGTGGTTCTTCATTCAGGGAGAAGAGCCTCCTATGACCCCCAGGAGGATCTTCCCCGGGTGCAGGGGGACAGCGAGAGGCGACGGAGCTGGTCACGCGGCAGTGACACCCCTTTATCCTCTAACAACCCCATTCCTGGCCAGCAGCACCGGCTGGTCCCTGCTCTGCCATCCTGCATCCATCACCAGTAAGGACTCTGTCCCTGACTCCACTCCCTGCTCCTCAGCCGAGCCTGGCCTCAGCCCTACGAAGGCTCAAAAGCACTCAGGTGACAGTGACAAACACCCTCCCTGACATTATCAGGAGCAAACTTGAAAGCCTGAGAGCCTGCAGCTAAATCTTCCTGGGCAGCTTTACAACAGATAACGTCTGCAAAACAGCAACGGCCAACACAAAGACATCCATCGTCCCAGCTCCTCTGCCTTCCCAGCCTTTGTTGCAGGCCAGCCCTGTCCAGGGAAAGCCATGCCACAGGATCTGTGCACTTAGACCAGTTACACCAGTTTGGTCCCCCACCTCACCTGCCTCATTCCCAAATCTGGTGCACCAGCCCCCATGGGTGCAGGGCTGGGACAGGCATAGATGGGTTTATTTTTGGACCCACAGAGGGGAGCGTGGGTGGGAGCGTGGGGTTGTCGCCGGCACGGGGACAAGCAGGATGCGAGGAGGGGAGCGTTTGCAAACACGCGCCCGCACGTTTGCACCAGGGACGACTCCAGCTGCATGAGCAACCCTGCGAGCAGGCATTTTGGAGGGTGCCCATGACGCAGCTCAGCCCCACAGTGCTTGTCCCCCTCTAAAAGCTCTGAGGCATCAGGGAAATCTGCTCTGCTCCCCAAACCAGGAAAGCACCAAGCACAGCCCCTCTTGGCCATACTGGGAGAACTGGGGCCAGACTGGGAGCTCCTGCCCCATCTGGGACCATGGAGTTTCACCAGCTGGAGAGAAGATGGAGAAAACCCACAAGAAATGCCAAGTTTTGAAAAAATGACTCTCCCAAAGGGTCACGCTTGCTTCTTTTCTCCCTCCTCTGTCTCCCCTTTCCAGGGACACCAGGGTGGTCACCAGTCCCTGGCGGAGTGATGCTGCTGTGCCCGAGGCCCCAACCTGCCCCAAGCTGGCCACAGGCTCATCTCACCCTCAGCTTTCTCATTTAGCTCAAGGCTTGTACAGCGCCCACGTGGCATCCTGCAGGAGACATTGCACAAACAATCCACCCCTGGGGCAGCTGATCTCTGCTGGGATGGACGATACGGGACAGGCCTCGCGCTCTCCATCCCGGGGAGCAGGAGGAAGGCTCCTCCATGTTTTTCCTGAGCTGCCCCCTGCTTTTATTCCCTTTGCACAAACACCCATCTTTTTGATTCCATCCCAGGCAAAGCTCACAATCCCAGGCCCTTTCAGAGCAGGGGGCGCAGGCCAGGCAGCAACGCCCATCCCCAAACAGCGGTCCCGGCACCAGAGGGAAGCAAAGCATCGGCCGCAGCGGGAAACCTCACCCTGCCTCACCTTGCTGTTTTCTCACCCTGAAGAAAGCTCCCTGTTGGCCAGGCCCCGTTCCCATTACGAAAGCTATTTTCAGCCGAAAGCTGCATCCGTTGCCAGGCAACTGCATCGGCTCCACTGTCTTGGCTGGATCAGGCTCCTCCGGAGAAGCCGACTGAATTATTCTTTCAAGCCTGATCCAGCAATGTTTAATTTCCTAACAAGGACCATTCAAGTTAACTGCTTGCAGCTCGGCAGCGGCAATTACCAGCACATGGCTGCCCGTGATGGAGCATCCTCAGCTGCTGGCCAGGGGCTGGCAGCAGCTGGGACCAGGCACAGAGGGCAGAGAAGGTCCTCATCCAGCAGCCAGGAAATCACCGGGATTTCCATTGATTCTGGACCATGTTCTGCGCAGATGAATCAGACCTTGAATTTAGGCACCCAGCTGAACTGCCCATGAGTTGCTTGCTGCAACTCCCGCCTGCTCAGCTCCTTCCAAGTGTGACTCAGGCCTTCAGGAGGACTTAGCCTTGAGGGCTGAAGTCTCTTCTTTCAGTAGAGACTGAGCCTAGAAGACCTGGATCTGCTGGCCAGCTCCCAAAGCTCAGTGCCCTGTGGCTCTCCTGGGACAGCTCAACCCCCTGGAGCAAAGCCTGGGAGATGCCCAGCTCTGTGAAGACAGCGTGGAGCCAGGCCAGTGTGATGGGGACAGGGCAAACACCCAGCACCTCTCTGGGTCTCTGCCTCTCCCCTCCTCAGTTTAGGTCAGTATTATCCTTAGGAGCCAAGGGGCAGCAGGACACAGCAGTCCTGGAAAAGGAGGTTTGGAAGTTGAAGCACCTCCAAAGCCCCAAAGGCTCTCAGCTTCTTGAGAGACCAACATTCCCAAAGGATTTGGGGATCAAAATGGGTGCTGGGCTGCTCTCGTGGGGCTGGGGTAAGGGGGTGGTAATGGGGTGAGGCAACTCTGGAGGATAAGGGTGGAGGAGAAGAAAGACAAATCTTCCTTCCTGTGGGAGGTGCATCTACATTGCAGGGGAAAGCCATGGCAGAGGGCTAAATCTTGATCCCAGCATGGCTCTATCACCGCTTCCCCATGGCTTGCTCGGGGAGATCCCACTGCCTCCCAAATGGGTAAATCAGTGCTCACTCCAGCCTGGTGATGGTGGCATCTGCTGGAGGAGTTCCAGCCCGAAGGAGAGGGGGCTGCTCCCGACATCGATGCCATGCATGTACCCAGCCTCTGCCGTTCACATCACTGCCAGCACCGAGATGCGCCCAGTCAAAACCAGCACAAAGTCAGTGACCCCACATGGTGCAGGGACCCGATCCAGGGGACAGCAGGGTCCTTTCAATCAATTTCCCCAGGATTTTTCATCAGTCTCAAGGCCTGCACCCCTCAAATTGGAAAGCGCAGTTCAAATCCATCTGAGAAAGGTATTTCTGCCCATTTATCTGATTGAAAGGGGAATTCGATCAAAAATTCATCTCCCAAAATAATAACTATGCTGCAAGAAAGACAAGGCGGATCAGCTGACAACCAGGAGCTTTCTGAACTGGAGAAAGATAGAAACCCCTTGTCACTGGCAGATGGAGATTCAGCTTGTTTACTCAGCCTCCATGACCTTAACTTTCTTAAATGTGCATTTTTCTCTCTCTTTCGAAGGAAGATTGGGGCCTTTCAGAGCCCACAGCTGCAAGAGCCCACCTGTGCTGCAAGACCGAGTGCCTTTGCACCACCGCTTCTCCCAGGCACAACCCATGCTGATGCCTCCCATGCGGAGGCTCAGACAGGGGCTGGGGAAGGCACTGGTTTGTGCTGGGGTCGGCACCAGTGCCTGAGAGATGACGCGGGAGCAGCTGCCAGCTCACAAGGGAGACACTGGGGAGAGGATCACTGGGCTGTCCCTGGGGATAACTTGCCTCCTGCATCTCCCACCCTTTAGCATCCCGAGGTCTCTCCTTGAAGGCGATTCCCACTTTCGCGCACCTCAGCCACCACAGCCCTTTGCTTTGGCAGCCCAGGAGCGGTAGGTCGAGGGCACACAGCAATGGTTGGCTGCGGTATGAGCTGGATTCACCCAGGGAAGGGGCAGAGATGGAGAGGCTCCTGCTTTGCTATGCCCCCGCGGTCTGACCCTGCCAGGAGGCTCCCATTGATCGCAGATGGAAATGGAAGCCCCCACTATGGGAACGCCACTGTTTGGGAGGAGAGTGAAGGGAGCCCAGGGCTGCACATCCCCCAGCGCTGCCAGCAGCCCCCCCACGGTCATGCACACTTTAGCAGAGGAGGGAGCTCTGAGCTGTGTGTCCTGCCTTGGCCCATCCTTGCTTTCTCAGGAAGGAGGTTGGGGAGCAACAAAGCAGGCTGGAAGCATGTCAGCACAGCTTTCAGCGAGGCCAGGGAGCGCAGATGCAGGCAGGGAGGAAGAGTGGATTTACAGCAGCCTCCAAGGAGAGCAGGCACCAGCAGCAGCCGTGCTCTGGGCCGGGAGGATGGGCACAGGGGAAGGTTTCTCCTCTCCAAGATCAGCTCCCATGTCCAAATTCTGCACTTATGCCCCACTTCGTCCATAAAGGGGAAACTGAGGCGGGGGGGTGGGAAGGAACAGGCTGGGATTTCATTAATTCAAAATAACATTTAAACCATGGGTGCTCTGCTGGTCTCTCTCTACCCCATCACCTCTCCTCCTTCTGCTGCTCCCAGGCAAGTCCTCAGCAGCTCCTAAAGGAGAGGGGACAATGCTCCCAGCACAGCACCCAGATCTCCAGGCCCAGGAAGGTCCAGCTTGCTCCAGCAAGGTCGCAGAGCCAAGAAAAGGGTGCACAAAGGGTCCAGGACACAGAGGGATTTCAGGAGGTGGAAGGTCACTCTCTGGTTCAGGCTGGGAGACCTGAGCATCCATTTGCAGCTCCCCGTCCTCGCAGACACACACAAGGAAAGGGAAACCTTGCACCGAGGGCTGGGCTTTTTGCTGCAGATGGAGAGGCTGAAGCAGGGAAGGGAAGGATCCAAGGTCACCCAGGGAGCCGGAGAGGGGAAGGAGAGGTGGAAGGATGGAGCAGGCGCCTCGCCCATCTTCCCTCTATACGCTGCAAAGCCAAGCAGCGAAGGGAAGGAGCCCTGGGTGCGTATCCTGGCTTCAACACCGAACCATGAGAAAAGCAGCTCCAGGACCCTGCCTGCCCCATGCCTCAGCCACTGCCTGCAGTTGGGAGCGCAGCCTGGCTGGGAGCAGGATCGCCTCTGCAGACGGCTTGCAAGGCATCACAGCAAGAGCATGCAGAGCCCCTTGGCCACAAGAAACCCAGCGCAGGACCTTCCAGGCAGCATCCAAACTCCACAAGAAACCCAGCGCAGGACCTTCCAGGCAGCATCCAAACTCCACTGCAAAGCCCCAAGAAGAGACTTGTGCCCCATGGGGAAACATCTCAGCTCTGCTCCCCCCAGCCCTGCTCTGGGGGCCCTTCTGCAGCCTCCTTCGTGCAAACCTCCCACCATGAGCAGAGGCCGGGCAGAGCTGCCTCCATCTTAAAGCCGTTCAGTGCTGGGGCTTGCTTACAAACCAGGAGATTCAGAGCTCCAGCTCGGATCCTTCTCTCCCCTGCTCATCCTCACTGGCTCCACAGGGAAGGTTTTTGCCATCTGGGCTCATTAGGGCTGCTCCCTCTCTCCCCTTCTTTAAATGATCTCTGTTAATTAGCACCAGGCTCTCGCCACCCCGCAGAGGTGGCACGTGGTGACTCAATCGCACCAGCCACACTGCATCGTGGGGTCCCAGGGTGCTCCCCCCTCAAACCCACGCATGAGGAGGTGTAAAATTTGGACAGGGACAGCGTGAGCATAAGGGAGAGCGCAGGGTGGCAGAGGACCAGGCACATGCGAGGAGATTTGCTGGAAAGCAGGCTCCCGGCCCCAGCAGGCGTTTGTGAGCAGCTCGGTGGCACGCACCAGGCATTTCCCTGCCGGAGGAACGGGATGCTCTACGCCGTCCTTCCTGTGCGAACGTTCAGGCCCGCTTTAGCATCATGACACAGGAACAATTCACATTCTCTGATGAATCAGAGCTGCCTCCGCTTCTGTCTTACACCTACCCAAGTGCCGTTCGACAGCCAGAGCACCCAGATGTTATAAATAGTCCCCAGCTCCATTAAAGGCAAGCAGAGGTGTGGCTACCACAGCCCTGCTGCCACTTGCCACCTGCTGCACCCCAGAGGTGGGTGCGTTGCCCAGGGCCCCCAGCTCTGGTCTCGTACCGTCAATGGCAGGTTGTGGTTCTAAGCAACTCTTTTCTTCGGTGGATGCCACAGAAACCTTCAGAAAGGGCAATTTAGCAAATGGGTCATGAGACAGACACAACACCACCGGAGGAGGGGAAGCCTTGGCACTTTGTTTGTCAGGAAGCGTATGAGCCCATTGATTCATCGGATTTGGTCTCCTTTCATGTCTCATTTAGTATCGTGAACACACACATCAGCTGCAGCAGCATGACACCATATCAAAGCCAACCATCATATGATTCCTTCAGGGCTCTGTTAGGCTCACAAGATGATCTTTTTCCAGTTAGCTTTCCGTGATCCCTCTTAACTCAAGCGATCCAGCTGAAGGTTATTGACTGAACCCAAAAGCAGTCCAGGTTTATCCTAAAAGGCAGCAAATGGGCAGCATCCAAATCCCTCTGGAGACTCTGCTTTTCCCTATTGTAGTTCATGAAGTGTCTACATTTGTAAACAAACAAATCCAAACACAACCCAGCATAGGGTAAAATCAGAGCCTCTCCACCAAAGGCAATGCTTTAATCTGGATGTGCGTAAGTCAGCACCTGATCTAAGGTAAATTTGATCCTCGTGACTCATACCCGGCTCAGCTCTGCTCTAACTCCAGATTCCCTGCTCTGTGCAAGCCTGAAGTGGCACTCAGGTCACTCCAGATTTAAACCAAACCCTTTTACTCCTATTGATTTCAGTGGAGCCATCTCCAATTTATCCTGGAGGACAGACAGACCCAAATTTTACTTCACTTCCAAGAAGCTGAGCTGCAATCAAACTGCTATTCAGCTTCCCTGACCTAGTCCCAACACCTCTAGAGAGAGATTCTCAAGAAACTCTGCACCCTCCTGAGAACAGCTCAGCTGCCGTGGCATTTCAGGTTTTTTCCTACCAAGACCAGAAATAGTTGCATCAGCTCCTGATGGATTCAAACCTCAGGTGTCTCTGACACAAGGCGGGATCCAAGAAGCTGAAAATTTCACCTTCTGGGTCCTTTACAAAGAGCTGGGACCAGATTTCTCAGCTGGTTTAAGCCCCACATCCCCAGAGCGATGCAAACCTGCACCTGGTCAAGATGCCAGCCCAAAACACACACCTTTGGGCATACCCAGAGATGCAATAAATACACAGAAGGGAATAAGGACTCCCCACATCCAGTACAGAGAAATGCATGAAACCAGGACCCCAACCTTTATTTTTCTGCCTCAGAAGAAGCCATCCACATTCAGGGAGTAATATTTTTAAAAAATAAAAAAAAATAAACCCCCAATACACTGGGGGCCAGGAATGAAATATTCATCGCTGCCAAGTATTTTCTCCTCTTCCAATGTTACTGTCAAGGTCAGCTTGGAAGCTGCATTTCTACCCACCCTCGGGCAGCAGCTCGGGGTGGGGTGAGCCCCCCCCAAACCCGCACCGGGCAGCCGGTGCCACCCCCGGGGTTATCCCCAGCTTCCCAGGGTGCCTAAACCATTTGCTGCCTCTGACGGTTCCCCCCCAGCCTCCGGGCCGCACATGATGCCTCCAGACTCAGGCGTCCCCCTCAAGCTTTGCCTTGAGCACCTTCCCCCCCAGAAAAAGATTCCGACAGCTGGGGAGGGGGAAAGCAAAGCAACCAGCAGCCGGCGGGGAGACAGCCCCGGGAGCGGGGCCCCGGGGGAGCGGG
>VXAL01002270.1:5079-33733 GCA_013399475.1 Chauna torquata | reverse complement strand
GGGAGCGGGGCCCCGGGGGAGCGGGGCCCCGGGGGAGACCAACCTTACCTCTGCGCTGCGGCTGAAACTGAGCCGGGCGCGGGAGAAACCGACCCGGTGCGGCGGGAAACGGAGCGAATTCGCGGCAGAAACCGACCAGGGTCCCCCCGCCCGGGCGGCGGNCGGCGGAGAAGCTACGCGGGCGCCGGGCTGCCGCTTTCCGCCCCCCGCCGCTCCGCGGATGCGCGTTCAGCTCGGCCCGGCCCCGGCCCCGCTCCCCTTCGCCCGAGGGGAGGCAACTCCACTCGGCTCCGGAAAAAAAAAAAAAAAGAAAAATCAAAGGAAAAAAAAACCGACAACCACCACTAGAAATAAATAAATAATAAAGGACACGCAGCCCCTGACGCAGGCTTGAGTCACCAGGGCTGCACGTCAAAGCTGGGGCGGCAGGCTGCCCCCCCCACCTCTCCGAGGGGGCTCTTGCATAAAAAAAGAGGTAGAGGGAGAGAGAGATGGGTCCCAGCAGAAGGGGCAGGCTTGCTTTTGCCCACCTTGGTGCTGCAGGGAAAGGCGAGACCTTCTTTATAATGCCTCCCTGCCCAAAAGGAGCAGCCCTGGTGCTGCCCTGGCTGCCACCGCAGCTCTGCCGTGGGGAGTGATTTGGGGTGGGGCACACAGTGTGGTGGTGGGAGGTGGGTTTTGGTCACCCCTCTCCTCCAAGGAGTACTTGGTACATTGGAGTCGTTGCTTTGTCTCAGACCATGCAGGAAAGAAAGGAGACAGGAGGAGCGGTCAGGACCCGAATTCTGCTCCCTGTAACTCGGGTGCACATCTGGAGTCAGCCCTTGGAAGGCAGCGATGCTCAGGGTTCGCCCAAAGCCTGGTGACACTCAGGGGCCACAGACTGGGCTCAGAGGACACCACGTCTTCTCCAGCTAAAATGGTTCCCTCTCACCCCAGAGCCAAGCCCAGCAGCAGTGTGGGCTGGAGCAGGGCTGAGCTGGGGGCTAAACCAGACTTGGGGGATAAGGCAGCAGCATTTATTAGCCCACCTTTAGTGCTCATGATGAAATTCTGCAGATGAAAGGGTCCCACTCAGTGATCCAATTCCCCCAGTCCCTCTCCCAGCTATCTAGGTTGGGATACAGTGACACCAGGTATTTTATTAGGAGAAAGGCAGAAATATGTGTGTCTAACCAGCTCTCTGGGGCAAGTAAACCTCAAACCCAACTTCTTTCACAGGCTTGATTTACCACAGCCATTTAGGCTGCTTTGATGCTGATGCTGTGGTGTGTCAAACAGAAAGCCCAGGCACACCCGTAGAGATCAGCCCTTCCCTTTTATTCAGCGCTGCGGAGAGTCCTGCCCTCAGAAAGCGTCTAATTGGGTTCATCAGCAAAGCCAGAGGGCTGTTAGGTTGGTTTACTGGTGGGGAGAAGGAGTTTTCAAAGGAGTTCGTTGCTGGTTCAGATTAAGGTCTATGGGAAGCCCTGAAGACCCAAATTAGGCCCATCTAAACCCCAGTGGTGCAGCCTGAACACATTTCTCCAACTAGTCTGTTACTGGTGCGGGGGTACTGGTACCAGTATGTAGCTCCTGGAGCCTGTAAGAAATCCTGGCAGGAGGAAAAACACATTTGGAAGAGAAAAAAACATGGTGGATTCAGACCTCCAGCCCCAAGATGCTCTCCCTCCAGCTCCTGGATTTCAATGTTTATGCACTTTTCTGGCCTTTGGACCTGTTTCCCTTTCCAGCCTATTAGGCACAAAATGATGAATCCTCCCAGGTACTTGGGATCTCAGCCAGCACCTGCACGGAGATCCAGCACCCGAGAGCAACAGTCATAACTCTCCCTCCTGTCCCCCAGGAGGAGTGAGGCCACACTCCGTTAGATCTGCTACCCGTCCCAGGCAGGAGCAAGGCAGACGGGGACTAGTTTTTCACTCATGTTTTACTACTGTGCAAAATCCCCAGCATCTTCTCATTGCAATGTCTCTGCACTTCTCATGAGGGCCAGTGCACCTTGGCAGGGGCAGGGAGGTTGAAGCTGAAGGTGCTGTCAATGGCAGCATGGTGTCTGCATGGCTTGATGACACCATGAGCTCCGTTCCGTGGGGACATGCAGGGGACCGGCAACTGCTGAGACACTGCCACCAGGTCAGGAAGGTCCCCCAGCCTGGCCGTGCAGAGCCACCAGGCTTTCAGCTCTCTTTGCCTACCAGGAAAACCCGAAGCCAAGAGGGTCCCACCTGGGTGCCAGGTGACAGCCACCCCTGTGCAGCGGTGTCACAGCTTGTCACACTAGCTGTCACACGCAAGCCCAGCGATGGGAAGAAAGGCCCAGCTGCCTGCAGGCATGAGGGAATCCTCCCGACTGCCAAAGACGGAGATTTTTATTGCTGCCTCCATGGGGCTATGGGTGCTGGCTCCACCTGGCTGGGCTGGGGAGGGGGAGCAGCAGAGTGCAGGGGCCGCACACGCCAGCAGCTACAGCTCTCTGCACAGCCAGAGGTTAAACAAAGGAAGATCGGGTGCCCTTATTAAGAGGGTCGTAGGCAAAGTAAAATCAAGCAGCCTTATTAAGGGGCTCTGAACCAGCCATTCCTCCCCGATCACATCTCAGTGTGACACAGATGAGACTCAAGCCAGCAGGGGGATGGTCCTGGATCGTGTATGACTTGATGACACCTTGGGGTGCCCTATATCCGTGCCTGAGGATTCAAAGAGATCCCTTTGGCTGGTCACGCAATCACCAAAACATATTGCTGGTTGGTAAACCAAGGCACAGAAAGGTCCCCAGGATGTATCAAAGTTTAAAAAGAAATGACCAGGCAAGGCTGAATGTGGGCTCATGGACACACTCAGGACCAAACTGAGCAAAATTTTGACTTATTGCCATGCCGACACAGTACTGCCCAAGCTGTCACACTGCGCACTGTGCCAGTGATCAGAGCAGAAGATGCCACAGGCAGAGGCGAGAAGCTCTGGCTCTGTCTGCATTTGTCTCACCTTTAGTGACAGCAGAGACCAGGCGGAGGCTGATCCAGAGACTCAGGCTCAGAAAAAAACCCAGAGCCCTGTACTTTTCCGCCGCCAGCCCAAGCAGCCAGCACAGGCGGTGGGAACAGTCTGGATTAAAGTGGAGCGTGTGCATGAGTAATGTCTCTGCTGGAAGAGCAGTGCCCCGGAGAGCCAGTGAAGGGCTGATACCGCGGTCCAAGATAGACGCATTTCCATAAACGCTTGAGCAGCAGCCTATAAATAACCGCCTGAATTTACCGCTGCTCTCATGTGACCCTGATCCCCGCATTTTCGGCTGCCATCTGTCACCATGGCGATGGCATCACAGGGCCACCAACCATTCATTCATAGGACTGGCCCAGGGGAAGGGGCCTGGCGCGGGGGAGGCACCACCAAGCTGCTTTAAAGGATGAAAGCTGCACATTCAGGGCAGGAAAAATACAGAGGGAGGTTTAACAGGAGCGTGTGATGACCGAGCAGCCCTCCCCACCAGGGATGCGGCAGATGAGGCAGAGCCTGCATTCCCAAACCTCGCCCGCCGTGGTGGGAGCATGCTGCAGGCAGACAGGAGCACCCACAGAAATGCATGGACAGAGCTATGGGAAGGAAGGGAGGGCCAGACAGACAAGCACGGATGGACAGACGTCTGCAGGGAGCACAGGGATGGGTGAATCCCTCCTGGATTGGCCCCAGCAGTTTGGAGCATCATGAGGGTGCTGCCAATGCGGGCAGATGCATTTGCCCAAAGCAGGGTGCAAACAGAGGTGATTAGCAGGACAAGTAACTGTGGAGCTGCCGGTACACTCAGAAGATGGTTTTCCACCTAAGCTGTCAAGCCAACCTACGTTCAAGTGATAATAATATAAGGCGATAATGCCCTCCAGTTTCTAAATATGTATTTGCCTGCAAAGCCACAGCCTGTCATGGCTCATTTGTGGCCCGGCGCTGCTAATGCAGAGGGAAAAGGATGGGGCCTGGGAAAGAGCAACCGTCCTGGCTCAGAGCAGAGGAATTCTGAGCTCTTACGCAGCTTTTTCCACCCAAAGATCCCGACTTGCTGTGCAAAACCCAGCCTGCCTCCTGACCCTGCAGGGTGAAGGGACGTGCCCAAGGCTGCAGGTGCCACAGCCAGGATCCGTCCTTCAGCCCTCGTGGGGAGGCTCAAACACCTCTTACAAAACTATGAGCAACTCTAACACAGGAATCAGAGACATCAGATTGTAAAAGAAGGTGGCAGAGGCAAAGCGCATGGCTGTGACTTGTCCAAGTGTCACCGCAGCAGGGCCAGCGCAGCCCCGACAGCAGCAGGTGACATTTCCCCATGGGCTTGTCCCTGCCCATCCCTGCAGAGACGTCCCCATCCAAGAGCATGGGGACACGTTTGGGCCGGTGACCATCACACCTGGGCCAGCACAGGCATGGTGGCACTTCCAGGGCTCCTGCACCCAAACATCATGCTTTAGCCATCCAAAAGCAGGTTGGTGACCCTGCAGGTTGTCATGTCCCCACACGAGGGGTGAATGCCAGGCAGCCCCAGCTGGAAACATCAAGAAACATGGGGAAAACAACCTCTAGAAGAAACAAATGCCATTTATTAGTGATCTCAATAAAACCAGCCCTGTGCCCCTCTGTGCTCACCTGTTGGCCATTTTTCCCCAGGGCTGCAGATTGCCAGGGAGCTGGACCGACTATTTTTGGCCTGTAGATCATGTCTGAAAAAGAAAAAATGGGGGGAAAGGCAATAAGCCACAGCTGAGTAGAAGAAAACCACGCTGATTCACTCAGCCCTGGGGGACAAGCATGCAGGGAATAAAGGGGACTCTGCACAATGGAAGGAAAAATAATAAACACCATTAAAGGCACAGGAATGAGAACCATGTCTTGCTGCCCCTGGGCAAGGGCTCCTAGCAGCGGGACAACACGCTTTAAAGCGCCGCTGCTCCTGCGTTCTGGTCTTAATTTTCTTCACATGCTGAGCTGCCATTGGATCAGATGCGGCCGAGTTTGCATTGTGCAATGGGGGGAATTCATGAGCGCCGGGGCCGGTTAGCAGCACACCGCTGGCAGCAGGAGCGCCGGGTGGGGAGCTGCAGTTTCCCACCCCTTCGGAGCATCGGGCTCAGCTCCCAGGTGGTTTTGGTGGCCTGGATCAGTCTTTAGAGAGGGGCTTTGAGTGATCACAGCTGAGGTTGGAGAGGGTTTTGGGGGGCTTCTCCTGGATCTCTGCTGATGTTGCTTTCTGCCCCGGACACCCATTTGCCCCAGCTCTGTGTCCCTGATGGGTTTGCAGTGGTGCGGACCCCACACAGCCCCACAAGTGGGGTTACGGGGAGATGCCCATCACCCAGGCATTGCCCCTCATGGGCAGCAGCACCAGCCCTCCCTCGCGGCTGGATCCAGCTCAGAGGCCACTCAGGGGATCTGGGACAGTCTCAGCAGTGCCTATGGCTGCCGGACCCACAGGGTCCTTGGACATTTTGTCCTTGGAAATGAAAAGAAATCCCTTCAAAGGGCTGCTCAGCCTCAGCTCTCCCAGCAAGGATGCTGCTGGCTGTGAGGTGTGCTCCTCAGCCTGCCATTGGGCCGACGCCTTTGAGAGGGGACATGTCCCCTTCCCAAATCCCAAAGGACACCAGTGTGGGAGGACACAGCCCAGCAGGGAAGGCGTTTGCCATGGCTGTGCCTGATGCAGCAAAAAATCAGGATGTGGCTCATTCCTCTTACACTCATCCCAACCATGCAACCTGCCTACCAGGCTCAACAGGGCTAAAAGTGCCCAAAACTGAGGGTTTTGCATCCCAGCATGCATCCCCTGGGGGGGAAAAAAGCTTGTCCTGGGCACAGCCCCAACACCAACACCACCCAGCTGGGTCGCATCCCCCCGAGGAAAACAACCCCAGCAGCTTGGCACCCGGCACCCTCCCCTCCCAGCTAACGAGCAGCAGACATGTTACCCAGCCAGTCCCCACCAGTAGCTGCTGTCACCAGAAGTCACCCAGGAACTGCCCAGGGCCATGACACCGCGGCTGGCGGGGAGCAGCTGGGAGCGAGCCGGCCACCTGTGGTCCCCACAGCTACTGCCACCGCTGTCCCTCCCCGCTGTCCCCAGTCTGGCACAGCCACTCCTGGCTCATAGTGGGACCCAGGGACTGGGGAAAGTAGAGCCACCAGCTTCGGACATTTCCCACCACATCCCACAGGCTTCTGCAGGGCTCTGCACATGGAGCCCGCCAGCTCGTGTCACACCAGCTGTCGTGTGATTTTGCCCTGGGTATATTTTAAGCACTGCCTTTGACGTCACACCTTCTTCCCCATCTCCCCAGGATGCTGCTTTCTATATGTTTCCAGACAAAACAGTCCCCAGATCTCACCTTCAGCTTTCCCCCATTGGGCACCAAGCTCTCCCTGCAGCATCACCTCTGCTGACATGCTGACCCTCTGTTTTCTGCAAGTGCTGCACAGCCAGGTCATCCCTTAGCAGCTGAACAGAGCTGAGGAGGAGAGAGGTGATATTTAGTAATTTGGCAGAACGAGGAAAAGGTGGAAAAATACAGGTGGAGATGCTCAGCTCACCTGGCACTCAGAATCAGGGCAGGAATGGTTCATCAGCCCCAAAGAGAGGAAGGGGAAGCTTCAGGAGATGGAGCCACCCTGGGCAATGTTGGGTGCACCCTGCTCCCGCCTTGCTTTCAGAGCAGGGTACAATGAAACGTCCTCCCCATGCCCCATCAAGCCCCATGGGGAGCCAGACCCTGACTGCTCCATCCCAGCCACCCTCCTGGACTAGCCCCAGCTCCAAATGAGTTATTTCCTGCCCTGGCCAAGGAGCAAGGGGCAAAGCCTTCAACCCGCTCCCGTCCTGGACACCTCCAGCAGCAGGATACGGCCATCTGGGGAGGAGGAGGCAACAGGGATGGAGCATTGTGGCCGATGTGTTGTTCCAGCAGCTGGGGAGCGTTTCGCAGCACTGCAGTGCAATCACGCATCAAGCTCTTTGCTTGCACATCTCGTCCCAGAAACAGCCTTGCTCTGTCTCTGGAGACTGTCGCCATCTGAGCCGTGGGTCACCTCCCATCTGAGCTGTTCGGGCAGCACTATGAATGGTAGATAGCAGCACAGGGCAAAGATCAGACCTATTTTCCTGCCTCCTGGGGATTTTTACCTGCAGCTCTGTCTTAGCACATCCCACTGGATCTTGGTGCCAACACCAGCCGCCAAACCAGCAGGCGTTTCTGCATCTCACCCGTGGTGGGACGTCTCAGCCCCCCTCCAAGACATACAGCAGAGCTGGGAGGGACTGATGGAGGGGGAAAAGCAGGAGGTCTTGGGAGAGGTCATTCAGAGGACTAATGCAGCTGATAAAAAAATCTATCCCGGCACCCAGCTGGAAATGATCGTCTGCGTGAAGACAAGAGGGTTTGGACAAGCCTCCCGTCCCTCATGCCCCCCAACCCTCCAAGATCCCCAAGCATGGGGTTTCACTGCGCTTTAAGGACAGAGCACGCCCCTAGGTATATGAAACTCTGCTGGAGAGAGGAGTCTGGATGCCATCCTGCACCCTCCCTGCTGAGCTCCCATCGCCAGTCCTTTCATACGGCAGCTTCCATCCACCCAGTGAGACAGCCGCCCGCGGGGCCGCCGCTCCCCACCTCGGTGCGGAGGAGCCCACACCCATCGGGGAGAGCCAGGCTGCCCCTCTATAGCTGGCGCCAACAAAGGCATCTTCACCCCATTAACCCCCTGGGGTCAATTCTTCTCTCCCATCCAGCAGCACAACAGGGCTGGTTGCAGCAGGGCCAGAAAGAGGGATCAGGCTCTCGAGAGCTTTCGGGAGTGCTTTAGCCTGGGTACAGGTTGAGCTGTACGGGTCCAGCATGGCCATGCTGCCCCAGCCACGGATGCAGGGTCACGTCTTGAGCATCCTGCAGTGAGGCAAGGCTTGCTGCAGCTTTGCAAGCAGCTGGGAGAGGGGGATTTTCCTCCCCAGGCCTCCCCACCTGGACAGAGGTGACAGCAGGAGGTGGCTCTGCCGCGGGGAGATGTGTCGGCCACGCAGTGTGACGGGAGGTAGCCCTGGCTGGAGCAGGGCTGTTCGTGGTGTGAGCTCTGGCTTTGTACCTCCTCAGTCCCCCTGTGTTTCTCACTTCTCCTCCTTCTCCGCAGTTCCCAGATCTTTCTGTGCCAGCTGCCTGGTGCAGGGGTCCCCTGCCCAGCGGGTGCAGCCGGGGGATGGTGTCCGTGCCCCATGCCACCCCCAGGAGTGCACCTCGAGTCTGGCCACCCAGAGACCTCCTAGGGCATCCTCCGGTGCAAAGGCCCACCAGCTCAGCCTCCATGCAGGAGCTTATCCAAGCCCAATCTCCTGCTGGTCCCCATCCCGTCCCCCTGCTGCCCCACGGCTGTCAGCACGCAGGGCCGCTGCCAAGACAGCAGCGCACTGCATTGTCCGGGTCAGGCCCAAACGCAGCCATCCGAGGAGAGCCTTGGATGCACAACAAAACTGGCAATGCCAGAGACCCCAGAGGGGAGAAGAGACAAACAAACAGAGAAATCAACCCCAAAAAACAATGAATCTTTTTGAGCCGGGACAAATCCCATCATCCCCACTGCAGGGCTCAACCTCTGCTGAATGACACGGCCACCGCCTCTGAGAAAGGGACTGCAGAGGAATGCAGCCATGCGGGGGTCCCCAGGGGACATTTGTGTCTGGGAGGGAGCTGACACAGGGACTGCAAAGCCTTTCAAGCCACATCCCCATCAGAGACGAATGCCTGTGGCTCGGTTTTGGCTGCACCACCTGGATGTTTCGCCCATGGGCAGAACAGGAGCTGAGAAGGGGGCTGCAAATCAAGAGGAGGGCAGCAGGGTGCAGGAGGAGCCTGGACACAATAGGAGCCATTTGACAAGGATGATTTTATGGATATTTTAACCTCCTCTTCTCTTCATTAATTTGCAGCCCCTTCAAGACGATGTTGAAAGCTGGAGCTAAGGGCACAAAGCACATGGCACGGACTCTGTATTGGGTTTACGTGGTAAAGGTTTGGTAATGGGGGGGCACAGGGGTGGCTGCTGTGAGAAGATTCCAGAAGCTGCCCCGTGTCAGATAAAAGCCAGCTCCAGCCGGCTCCAAAAGGGACCCGTTGCTGGCCAGACCTGAGCCAGTGAACAATGTTGTTTGTGCCTCTGTGAGAGCACATTTAAGAAAGGGAAAAAACTGCTGCGCAACAGCAGCTGGGAGTGAGAGGAGTGAGGAACAGCCCTGCAGACACCAAGGTCAGTGAAGAAGGAGGGGGAGGAGGTGCTCCAGGCGCCAGAGCAGAAGCTCCCCTGCGGCCCGTGGTGAGGACCATGGTGGAGCAGGCTGTCCCCCTGCAGCCCATGGGGTACCACATGGAGCAGATCTCCACGCTGCAGCCCGTGGAGGAGCCCACGGTGGAGCAGGTGGATCTGGCCTGAAGGAGGCTGCAGCCCATGGAGAGCCCCCGCAGGAGCAGGCTCCGGGCCGGACCTGCAGCCCGTGGAGAGGAGCCCACGCAGGAGCAGGTGATCTGGTGGGAGCTGCCACCCGTGGGGGACCCCTTCTGGAGCAGTTTGCTCCTGAAGGATGGACCCCGTGGTACGGACTCACATTGGAGCAGCTCTTGAAGAGCTGCAGCCTGTGGGAAGCCCACGCAGGATCCGTCCGGGAAGGACGGCATCCCGTGGGAGGGACCCCATGCTGGAGCAGGGGAAGAGAGAGTGACCATGAAGGAGTGGCACAGACGAAGCGATATAGACTGACCACAGCAGCCCCCATTCCCCCTTGCCCTGCATCACTTGGGGGGAGGAGGTAGAAGAGGTTGGATGGGGGGAAGGTGTTTTTAGTTTGCTTTTAGTTTCTCACTGCTCTAGTCCGCTAGTGATAGTAATAAATTATATTAATCTCTCTATGTTGAGTCTGTTTTACCCGTGACAGTAATTGGCGAGGAACCTGCTTGTCCTTATCTCAACCCTTGAGCCCTTTTCCATCGTATTTTCTCCCCCTCTTCCTTTGAGGAGGGGGAGTGAGAGAGCGGTTGTGGTGGAGTTCCGCTGCTCACCTGGGCAAAACCACCACAGACTCTCTGCAGCTGGGGATGGGAACAGCTGGCAAAACGCTTGGGTCACGGAGTCCCCAGACACCAGGGCTCTGGGCCCAGCTCCATCAAGGGGCACCCAGCAGGTCCCAGCCCCTGCCATGCCTTCATTTCCCCATGAAGATGAGGGCTCTCCTCTTCTAAACACCTGAGTTCAGCGGATGAGGCTTTGGCTTTGCAACTTGCGCCTCCCTTCAGGCTGGAAATAGGTGCTGGGGGTGCAGAAGAGGGTGGGGGTCCCATGTTGGGGAAGGGCTAGGAAGGCCTCAGGGGGAATTCAGCACAAACAGGAATAAGAGGAGCTGGGGGAGAGGCTGGGGAAAGAGAAGAGCGAGGAGGCGGCGGCGGGGAGACAGACTGCGCCGACCATCTGCCACGGGCGCTTGCAATTCCTTGGGCTCATTTCAGCTCCACTGCCTCAGCTTTGCTGTGGGAACTGGTCCCTAGCACCAGCCCAGCCCTCAGGGGACACACGGGATGGGGCAGGATGAGACCCAGCCTGGGAAGAGACAGAAGGAGGTGGCATCTGTGCCTAGGACAGGGCCAGCCAGGGCTCCTCCACCAAACCACTGGCTGGGGCCAGGGACCTTCAGCAACCAGCTCCTGAGGCTCAAAGCCAGCCTGGAGCTGCGCAGGGGAAGAAAAATCTGCTCGGAGCAGCCTGAATGCTTTACACAACCAGCCAGGTGCCCCAAGCCCTCGGGGTGTTTTTAATGATGCCTCAATTCAAGCGCTCGAACTTGGGCAGGGGATATGCACCTCGGGCTGCCGAGCTCTGCTCTGTGCTATAATTACCCCCCAATTCCCCCCAACAACTCCTTTGGTACCATCTGCACGTCCCAACACACCCCTCACCCTTCCCATCGCTGCCCTCCTGCCTGTCCCCACCTCATCCCTGCCCTGGGGGTCCCCATCCGTGTCCCCACAGCACCCACACCAGCCCGATGCCAGCCGGCAGCACACATGAAACTCATTGGCTATGATATGGGCATCCCCTGCCCTCTTCCCTGCGGTATTTGCCTCACCGGACCAGGGACCCCGATCGTGGGGCCAATACCATGCTGGTGGCTGAGGCCACCAGCCCGTGCTGTGCTGCAGCCCACCCTGGATGTCTCTGGGGGGACCCCACCCTCATAAGGGACCCACAAGGTCTTTGTCTCAGCCCTACCATAACAAAAGGATAACAACAAGCCACTGCCCTCTCCATGGCCCTTTTATCTCCCACTTGGGGATCTGCATGGGAGGGAAAACCCAGCTGTTAATTATTCCTTCATCACATATGCAAAAAACAAGCTGCCCATTGGCTGCACTACAGGAATCTACTCACATGGTGCAGCATTTGCTCTCCCATGGGCTTCTTAGCCAGCAGTGATTTATGAGGCCAGGCATCACCTCCCTTGGGGCTGTACTTGTGGGCCCCTGCACTCCCCAAGGGCCCCAAATTCTTCACTGGTGCCTGTGCGGTACCCACCTCTAACGCGGACCAGATGAGCCTGATGTGCGATCTCAGTTGCCAGCGCTGCAGGAATCTGGGTGCTCCAGCTGCAGCTCCCAGCACTGTGGGCTTTTGCAGCAGGAGCCCGTGGAGAAGACAATGCAATGCTGGTCCCATTGCCTCTACACTGGGAGTGCTGACCACCCTGTGTAGTCTTATGGCAGGGCTCCTGCAAAACTGCTGGGATTTAGGATTCAGAGGGGAAAAAACAAGTTTGCCTTGATGGCAGCCCCTCTCCCCATGTCAGAGGTGTGTGCTGGGCAGCAGGGACCAGGGTGGTGCCTAGGGGATCACCAGGCACCCCAGTGAGTGCCACCAAGCCTTTCATGCCCCAAATTGCACCCATCTCACCTTGAACCACATCCAAAGTACCCCATGCTGCAGTGGTGGCTGCTTGCCGAGGTGCTCGGAGCCATATGCCCCTCGCCCAAGGGTTTGCACATAGGCTCAGTGCTGCCCGCGGAGGAAACACAGTGTGCCTGGGCTTTTGTTTCCTTCCCTGGGAAAGCTTCATATTTAACCCCAAGACTACAGCAAGCTGCAGCATTGAAGCACTGCGTGCTGTGTTGATTCCGTCTGGCCTCTGTGGGTGCTCTGGCTCTGAGCAGTTCACCAGCCCCTCAGGGTAAAACCAGCAAAGCCAAAAGCCGGGGGTGGTCCTGGGGGCATGAGCAGAGGCGATAGGTTGAGGGCGGTGGAGAGGATTTGAGAAAAGTGGGAAGATACATCAAAAGCAATCGCTCACCAAGTGGCTTAATGCAATCAGCTTAGAGCACTAATGAGGAAAAGCAGTGGCTGAAAGAAGTCGGAGCTTTAATCTTGGAGCAAATGCTAGCGCTCCTCTCCCTGCCCCATCCGTCCCCCCAGGATTTCACTGTCCCCTCCCCAGCAGCCCAGGAGCATTCACCCACATGGACCGCAGTGAGCAGGGTCAGCCCAGGGCTGGGGACACAGCAAGCACTGGGGACACCTTCAAGGGAGAAGAGAGGCGGCGGGGAGCCAGGGGGAGATGCTTAGTGGCCCTGCAATAGGAAATGCTGCAGGAAAACAGGTAAGGAAGCGGCTCGTGAGCGAGACAGGTGGGTGCGGGTTGGAGGGAGAGGCCGGTGTCTGGAGGGAGTCACTGCCACTGGAACAAACCCCGCAGGTCAGGAGTTCGGGCATTAAAAGGGCGATTGAAAAGAGCGAGAGCAGGATGCAGCCAAGCCACCATCCCGCAAATGCTGGGAGACCAAACCAGCCCCTCTTCCTATCTCATTTCACCAGGTAATTGCCTCTTCCAATTACACAATTAGTGTGAGCAAAGGTAATTACAGAACAGAGGTGTATAATCACGCAGCAACTGCCATAACTCAGGGTGGCAAAATGAGGAGTGAGACAAAGCTGGGGAGGTGATGCTGGAAGGGAAATCACCTCCAAAAAGGGGAGACAGGGACAGCACAACAGCAAGCAGCCTCAAACGACCCTGGAGCTGCAGCACAAGCTCCCCTTGGCACAGAGGGCTGCAGGCAGCGTGTGCACATTTGCACACGTATGTGCACCAACTGGCTGCCTGTTCACATTAACAGCTGGGTGGAAGGATGAATTACGGAGCCAGAGAGCTGCCAGCAGTTTGGCGTCGCTGTGTGTTAATTATTTTTTCACACACACACCCCCACCCACCCACCGCCCCATTTCTTCCTTTTCCCTGGGTGCAGGGCTTGGTTTCGCAGTGTTTTTTCTGCCACGTCAGGGCTGCGTTATGATCGCCCAGAGGGAGGCATTAATGGCCGGGTGGAAGGATGAATTACAGGGCTGGGCAGCTGCTAGCAGTTTGGGATTGCAATGTGTTAATTACTTTAAAGGCATTAAATAATTTCCCTGTGCTGATGAGGGAAGGTGGAGAGACTCTCCAGGAGGCTGTGGCATGTCCAAAGCACTAGAGGGAATCAGGGTGTGCTGACACTTCATCCCCACCAGCTTGTTGGGAAAAAGCAGGACTTTAACACCCTGACCCAGAGATCCATAAAGCTGCAGCACAGTGCGTTTGCCCTCTGGACGGACCGGACTGGCGAAGCAATTTCCCTTCCAGTTTCTCCAGCTTCACCCAGCCGGGTGCTCTCGGGAGCCGGTGCTGCAGGGAGGAGGACGGGAGGAAGAACTCCGTCCTCGCAGCAGGGACACCACCGCCGGAGGGCAGCCCCCTCCCCAGCGAGGAGACGCTCCAGCTCCAAACCCGGGCAGCGCCCGCACCCGCAGGCTCGCTGGGCGCGGTGCCGCCGGTGCCGCTGTCGCTAGGTGGTGGTGGCTCCCCGCCGCCCGGCCCCGCCGCGCCCGGTAGCCCCGAGCGGAGCTCGGAGCCGCCCGGCCGCGCGCTGCTGCAGCGGAGGGGTGGGGGCCGGATAGCGGCAAACAGAAGCCGCCAGGCATCTGCCTTGCCCTGGAGACGGCCCGTTTCCTGGCCGAGGCTTTATTTGGGTGGGAAAAGGAGGATTTTCGCTGCTTAGCAAGGATTTCTCCTGGAACAGTCTCAGCTCTGCGCTCACGTGCACTGCCCACGTTTCTGAGCCCAGGCATGAAGATGATGCAGGTCCCAAATTCCCTGCTTAGTCCCACAAATAATCTACCAGGTCCTTGCACAGACCCTGGCTGTCCCGTCGCAACGGGGACAGGGCCCCAGGTCCCCACGCTGAATCACAGAATCATAAAATATTCCAAGTTGAAGGGGACCCACGAGGACCATCGCGTCCAGCTCCCGGCTCCACACAGGACCACCCAAACATCAGACCCTGTGTCTGAGAGCGGTGTCCAAAAGCTTCTTGAACTCCGGCAGGCTCGGTGCTGTGACCACTGCCCTGGGGAGCCCATTCCAGGGCCCGACCGCCCTATCAGTGCAGAACCTTTTCCTAACACCCAGCCTGACCCTCCCTTGTCACAGCTCCGTGCCGTTGTACAACCTATAAACAGGGGAGGCAAGAAAAGCTGCCTGGTTCTGCCATCCCCCATCCTGGGCTAGCATCTCTCTAGGTAAAAACAGGCCACGTAGCACAGGTAAACACCCGGCAGCAGACCAGCCGATGCCAGCACTCCCAGCCGGCCTCCCAGGCGAGGAATTCCTTAAGAAAATCAGTTTAGTTCAATCGCTGCAGCATCTGGCACATGGTACAAACCAATCTAGAAACCAGTTCCATTAAATCAGTGTAATTTCTGGACATGTGTCAGCTCTGGTTTTACAGTGCTTCACACAGGAGGCTCAATCCACATCAGACTGTGCCAGCTGAACTTTCAGAGCTGTTTCTCCTGCCTAAGCCTTGCACTTTCCCTCTGCCCTCCAGGACCAGCAGCCAGGATGGGGCAGTCCCAGAGCTGAATCAATACCTGCTTGGGAAAGAAGCAGCAAAACCTGGAGATGGTTTCTCTCCAATGTGGTCAGGTCTGGGAGGTGCAGCTGCAGGCTGAAAAGCCTAAAGTGCTTAGGAATACCTGAAAAGGGAGAAATTCTCCTCAAATTCAGGACACACTGGGAGGACAAAGCCCCCAGACTTCGCAGAGCCAGAGAGATGTCGCAGCGTGGGTACAGGACACCGCAGCACTGGGATGCAGGGACGGAGATGAGGTCAGGGAATGGACATAACCTGGGCTCCAGCACAGGGTCGATGAAGGATGGGAATAAATAAGCCAGAAATGCTCAGCTGCTCTGGTCCACACTGCGTGGAGACCACTGAGATGCAGGGCTGGTGTGCTTCTGTGAGACATCACCTCTGAGCCCAGTAAATCCAGTATCCCACCAGCCTCTCCACCTGGCAAAATCCACAGCACCCACCACCTGACCAATGTGGGCACTCAGACCAGTTTGGGGAAGAGAATTTAGGGTTTGCTCCCTCCTTTTGAACATGGCCATGCCAGACTCCAGATGGAATGATGGGAGGAGAAGAGGGACAGGAAAACCAGATCCTTCCTCTGCAATTCTTGGCTCAAATCTTACCAGAGAGCAGGTGGGACCCCTGAGTTCCTGGGTCTTCAGTTGCAAGGTAAAGGGACCACAGCAAAGCCTAAAAAAGGAATGAAATTAAACCACAACAAATACGCAGTTATTTCCTGGGTGCTTCAGTGCCCGACAGCTTTTAACCACACCAGGAACAACACTGCCGGCAGAAATCAAGGCAGTGCACTCCAGCCTCAGTGCTGGAGAGTGGCACTAAGACCATACGTGTCCTCCAGCCACATTTGTTTCTTTGGCAGAGAGGACGAGGGAAAGCAGCAAGATCTGCTCATTCTCAGCTGCTTTTCTACAGTCTCCCAGGACTTTCGTTCCCTGACACCAGGGCATCAAATTTCCATGGCTGAGGATCAGCCTCTTATCATGGGGGCCTGCAGGAAATTGGTGCTGATGGGCGGCCCTGGGAGCCTGCGTGGCATTTGGAGGCTGAAGCCTTCAGACCAAAGTCACCTGCTGTCCCCATTGCTGCTGGGACAGGGACAGAGCCCAGGTCCATTTGGGGCACCAACCCTGTGGGCTGGGTAAAACATGTTGCAGTGCACCCAAGTGGAGCATTTAGGATTTACCCTGGGAATTGCTCATTTGGGGAGGGCACAGCACTCACCTCCTGCCGTCTTGCGTCACCATGCAGGCACTGGGATGGGTACATGAAATGAGGCATGTACAGGAGACCTGGGGCAGTCTGGAGAGGGGACACAGAGTCACCAGCTTGCATGGCACGGACCCCTCTTCATCCTCTTCTACAAGAAGGAAGCAGAGATGTTTGCCTCAGACCCATGCCCTGTTACCCCCTGGGAGCAGCACTCAACCCTCAAACCCTGCCCTACACCAGGAAGAAAACAGCAGACAGCAGCTAGTTAACAGGAGCCAAGCCCTCCACCTGCTGTCAATCACCCTGAGTCAGGACAGCTGATGACAGTGACTGACAGCTGCTCTGAACAGGACTGATCCCCTTGGAGGAGGAGAGCTCCCCCCACGCCAGACCCGTCTGCTCTGTGTTTATTGAAACAACAAACACGGGCTCTGCCTCCAGGTGCCCCTGCACATTCCTGCGTGGCGGGCAGGAGCAGGAGCCAGCAGCAGGCGCGATGCAGCCGGGCTCCTGGACAAAGGCATCGCCCCAAATCCAGCTGCTCAGTATGTCCTGCAGAGCCGCCCCGCGCCGGCCCCGGGTAGGGAGGCGGCTATCCCGGCATGTCAGGTCCGTTGTGCGGAGATGTCCGAGCAAAGGGGTGGTGGGATGATGGATTTCATGTTGCTCCTGCACCTATGGGATGGACAATGTCCTGCAGAACAGCTGCATTTTTCTTCCCACAGCAAATGTTTTTCCTACCCCATTCCCATCCAGGGAGGGAGTTTCTGCTGCGATTTACCCCCAACCACCACCCTCTTTGAGGCTGGATACAACCTTCTGCTCCTTCCCAAAACAGACCACTGCCTTGGGTGGTGGGTAAAAGGCTGTCGTTCTCTCACCCAGAAGTGGTCATGTTAATGGGCAGGGGGGAAATTAATTCTCCATGCACAGACAAGGGCTCAGGAATGCCCCTGCTGGAATCAATGGAAGGGAGGGTTTCAGCCCGCAAGACATCGCTGCCTCGATAGGGTTAGCGTGTCACACGCTGCCGCAGGTTGGCCCGTCTGAATGAGACAGGTTAATGACATTACGGCAAATCGGAGGGGCACACAGGAGGCAGGAGACTCAGTGCCCTCCCTCCACGGAAACTGTTCCTGCATTCAGCTCACCAGTATTGCCTCTGTGCNGCTCCTGCCAGGGCTGGCAGCAGCTACCGGAAAGGCTGCTCCAAGCAGCAGAGAGGGTGGGATGGAAAGCAGATCAAATAGTGCTGCACCAACCTGGACAGCAAAGAAAGATTCTGCAGCAACCGTATTGCTCCCTGCTGCAAATTAACCTTCCCATGCAATTTTATCCTCTGGCCGGATCGGCGAGTCCCCAGGCACAGTTTGGGTTGGGTTGCGAGGATGGGGCAGCCCCTGCTCAGCTGCCTGGAGAGTGCAGCTGCATTTCCCAGGGCAAAGGCACAGAGAAAGGCATTCTGCATCCCCTCTGGTGCCGGCGGCACTGGCTAACAGCCGTGACTCCTCCGTGTGCAGAGGAAATGGGGTCAATGCCAAGGAAAGCCACGCCGAGCTCCTGCCCTGGATGACGTTATTGAATTTGGTTCCCTAGACAAGCGAGCCCAGCGCGCTGTGCCTGGGAGCCAGGTGGGACCCATTAAAGCCTGTCCTGGGGATGGGCAGCGCTGGCCCCCGGCTCACACATGCCCCCGGGAGAAGGGAAGGAAGGAGGGGAGCAGAGGGGAGTTGCTGTTGCAGCTCGGATCCTGCTGCCGGGGTAACTCCATCGGCCTGAGAGCAGCATGGGGCATGCTGGGACCTGCATTGCCCAGGTGGGCAGCTTTGGACCCAAATAAGATGGTCACTTATTAAGAGCTGCAAAAGTGTAGCCTGTGTGAGCACCACGGTGTTCCGGGACCCTCTGCCCCTACAACCCTCATACACCACAGGGACCCCCGACACCCCAGCACCGAGACCCATGTTCCTCCAAGCTCCATCCCCAGCTCCTCCTGACACTGGAGTCCCCTTGCGGCCCCCTCCCTTTGTAGCATGGCTGGGGACACTGTGGGATAGGGACTCACCTGGCAGCATTGAGAGGTCCCCCCAGGAACAGGTCAGCCACACTCCCTCCCTCGTGCCTTGCTCCAGCTCTACGGGCTTCGGGGGGAATGGCTGGAATGCCATTGGAATGGCTCAGAAGCAGCAGCAGCAAAAAAAGCCAACAACAAATCAATGTTTTTCCCCCAGAATGGCCCAGTTCTGCTGATTTCATTGCATCACTGAACGAGGAATGTAGTGATCAGATCCCATCCTAAGACTTTCACATAGACTGCATATCCTGGGATCCTGGTTCTCCAAACCCCAGCACGGGTGATACCTCTCGGCACATCCTCTCCGCTAACTTACAGGATCAGCTGCTGGACCCTTATCCCTGCTCCGTCCTCGCCAGCTCCAGGAGGCAATAGCCCTTCTTACCTGCAGAAGGGGCTAAGAAATGACTGGTCCTGGTGGTTTCTTCCTCCCCAACTACTCCAGGCTCAGAGTTTTAATGTGAAAATGCTGTGGGTTATTTCAGGAGTGGGAGGAAGACATCTTTTACTCCAATTTGGCAGGGGTCACATCCACTTATTGCTCTGAGCTTCCCCCCCGCTGCTCCAAAGGCTTTGAACCGGCTCAGATCCCATTAATGCAGTTAACCAACAGCAGGGAAAACGTAGGTTTAATATCAGAGGAAATAAAGGGAGCCTGCTGGTATTTAGGGCCTGATTCTGCAGGATGCTCAGGCCCTCCATCACCCAGACAGCCCGGTGTTTCATGCATGGGTGCTGTTCTTCATAAACGCCCAATGAAGGGAAAACACCCGGCACAGAGAAACTCAAGTCATGGAAATGAAGCAGCTCTGCTGGCCTCAGTGCCGCCACATCTCCTGCTGTTGTGTTTACGCCAATTAGCTTGCTCAGAGCAATTAATGAGCTCCAACACCTCCAGCCATTACCTTCCTAAAGCAGCGATGGCCCAGAGAGCAATGCATGCCTCCTTTACTGGCTGTAAGCTGGCCCACGCCACTTTGGGCTGAGAAGACAGGCAAGGATGGAGATTTGCTTCTAGAGGTGCATTGTGCGTCTGCTGAAATCCCAGGGCTTAAATGGAGGGAGGAGGGAGTGGACGACCAACACTCCAAACAAGTGGCTAACCCAGGGCACTGCTTGCATGAGTTACACATGCTGGCCCGGTTCCTCAGCAGGGATAAAACCTCCCAGGGACATCCAGATGAGCTTCTGCTGGGTGCCTGAGAGTTTTGGGGGTGAAACTGCTTAAAAGTTCAGTGGCATGGTTTTGTTTCCTATCAAGGGACCTTTGAGATATGGAACAGCTTGCGGCTCCTCGCAGGGAAATTTGCGGTTGAAAGGTCAAAGCTGTTTCTGATTCTCCTTATCAGAGTTGGCCGAGCGAGAAGGAAACCTTTCGCCATCTGGGTCGGGTAGGGGAGGTCAAGCCGGGGACAGAGCACCGGTGCACTGGGGGTCCGGAGATGAGGCGCTGATGGCAGAAGGTGGGAAGAAACCCAGGAGACAGGAACTATACCTTATCCCCAGACCTACACACAAGGCCACGGAGGGGGAGGCAACCCTTCCCACCACCCCAGCATGCCCCGTGGTCCCATCATCAGGAAAATTAAGGGCAGTGAGGCTCAATGGTTCAGGAGATACCATTGCCTAAAGTGGATTTGAGCACCACAGCCATGGGGTTGACCCCACTAGCGGTTGTGGTGGCCGCTCAGCTCCCCGGACCTGCCCCACATCCCTCCCAGCACCACTGGGCTTGGTTTGGTTTGCATCATTGACATGGATGAGGTTTGGATGCTGGACCCCTCCAGGGCTCTGCAGACACAGGGTGGTGTTTCTGCACAAAACCCCCAGAGAAAGCCAGAAGCAGCATTTGCTTTACAAGACCGAGGTCTCCTGAGCTTAAACACAGTCCTGGCGCTGAGGGATGTGTTTCTCCACAGCCAAGTGACATGATGGGTGTCCAGGCTGGCCAGCTTCACCCTCCTTGCCCAAATAACCAGGTGCTAGAAGCCATCCCCAATGGTAGCAAGTTTAAATACTGCTGGACTCGGCTCTTACCCAGACCTGACTCATTCTCAGACCTCATCCTCGTCTTCCTGTCCATCCATCCAGCCCAGCCCACAGCACCACAGTGCCAACTCAACCCACGCTCCGAGCCACTGGGCACTTTGACCTCCCCCTTGCCTGCTCCCAGCTGGCTGCTCCTTCCCATTCCCACACGAGCTGGTCCTCGCACACCTTAAATCAGCTGGTGGAGTGAGGTTGGGAGCCGGGGCAGGCGGGAGGCAAAACCAAGCGGTGGGAAGCAAGAAGCCTTGACAGCCCACCTGGTTTTCTGCTGGCATTGTCACCTTTCATTCATCTTGACAGGCACAGGGATCACCACCAGCCCGGTCTCTTGAAGTCCTGACATGCACAATTTGATTGCAGAAACACGAAAGCCCCTGCCGACGTGCCTGTTGGAAAAGCGCTCGCCCTCAGCAGAGCCTGCAGCTGGGAGGAAGCACAGGACGAGGAGGGGAAGAACAGCCCCGGGCATCATCATGCCCCGGTGCATTGCCACGAAGATGGGACTCCTCAAGGCTCCTCAGGGCCAGCCTCAGCCCCCCGGCTTCCTCTGGCTGTAAGGGCAGCTGAGCATCGCCAACGCACCAGCAAAGCTGCCAGACAGAAGACTGATGGGATGTCTTCAACCCTTAACACAGCAAATGACCAATGCTGGTGCCCCATGCCTCAGTTTCCCTGTCTGAAAGGGGAGCCTCTGCACCCACTGCCGAACTGCAGTCCGAGGTGCTGAGAGCCAGAGGCATCCACAGGCGTACAGCGCCGTGCATTGTGCAGCCGCTCACTCCATACCGCGTCCGTCTGTCTGTCCCAGCAGATCCCAGAGGCTCACACCTAAGCAGGAGCGACAGCGGTGAGAAAATATGGCTCTGCCCACGCTCCCCGCGGAGCCCCCGGGGACAGCTCCCTCCTGCCCCCCCGCCACCAAAACCCAATTGCTTTCAGGTGTTGGCCAGTTCATAAAATAAATCTTCCCCTTAAGGAAGGAGGAGGTTTGCAAGGGGGTATTTTTTCCAAAGGCTAAATGCAAACCAGAAGGCAGCAGACTGCGGCACGTTGGCTCCGCTTAGATTTCCCTGTCCTTTCGGGACATGGCTGGAGACACTCGGCTTGATTTTTCCTCTTGTTTTTTCCCCCAAAAAAATTCTCCCCTAATTTCTACGGGGTTCTCCAGGTCTGCTGCAGTAAACGTGAGGCGATGCCGGCCTGGCCCAGAGGGTTCCTCACATCCCTGTTTGTTGTGGATTTTTCCTTTCCCTGCAATAAATTTTCCACTTACATTTTAAGGGAAGAAAATGTTTTCCGGTGCTTTTCTGGCTCTCTGTCGGGAATGATTACTCCCAGATTTATTGGGATTTGCAAGGCAGGCGGTGATACCTGGGATCTCCAAAACGCCACTCACCAGGATAATGATGCAGGGAGCTCTTGTCAGCCTCAGATCTGATTTACGGAGCAAGGTTTCGTCCGTCCTGGTGCGTATAATTTACTGGGCTCTGGAAATGGCTCATTAGGGGATGAGACGAATAAATCCATCAGTCCTGCGGGGAGGGGAAGAGCTTTGTGCAGCCGAGCTCCGTGCACGGCTGGCGAACCCAGGGGGGTTTCTCTGAGGTCTTGACCGAGCCACTGAGGGGGGAGTGTCCCAGCACTGTGCGGATCTGGCTCTGGGCGCAGATCAGGGGGTCCCTTGCGGTGTGGTTTGGGAGCTGCTCCCCAAATGTCATGCATGCAGGAGAAGCTCAAGCCGAGTGCATTTGCTGCTACAAAGCTGATTTCTGGAAGGGCTTTGGTTTATTCCTGGTCCGTCCCAGCATCAGAGTCAGGTTCAGACCTTTCTCACTGCACAGACAGACTGCAAAAAAAACAAGCTGTGTTCTCCACCTGACACCACCTCCCTCTTCCTTTTTTTTCTTTTTTTTTTTTTTTGACTGTTTGCACCAATTTTCAGATAAAGGCCCAACTCTGTCCACGGTCACCCCATGTAAATGCAAAATAACTGCAACACGGTGAGCCCAGCCCTGCACGAGGGGGAATAAATCCCCAAGGGGACACGCAGCCAGACATCCTATGGCAGCCAAAATCTGCAACAGCCCCAGCACCGAGTTACTCTGATTTACACCCATTTAACCAGCTGCTGCATTAGGTCAGGGCCAGATCTGGTTCCCGGTTACATATTCGTTAATTCAAAGTGATACTGCTTATTTAGTGTCGTTATTTCAGATTTACACTGCATAACAGTGATATTCTAAAATGACAAGCAAAAATCAACACCCTTGAATCCTGCCGCGGTAGCACTGTCCGGCCACTTCCCAGCAGAGTCAGTCTGGAATAAATTCCCTCTGATCCTTAGACGCATTCTTGATTTTGCAAATGCTATCAGAATTTAGGAATCAGAAGTCTTATTTCCATGTCTTTCACCAGGCTTAATGCGCCAAACCCTACCAGAGCACATTGAGCCCATCATCTCCCCCAAACCTTGGCTGCTGCTGCTTCCAGGCTTCATTTCAGCCCCCTTTTTTAACATATATATATTTGGAGCAGCTCTGAGAAAAATCAAGCCTGAACTTGGCGCCCTGCAGCACTTTCCAAGGCAGCCTGGAAATCTCCTGCGTGTTTCATGTCCAAAGAACAAATCTCTCCTTATTACGGCACTAAGCAGCCGGCGCAGAGCTGCCAGCCCCAGGCATGGCGCCGGGAGCCGCTCGGATGGGGACGGCTAGAGGGGACCATGTCCCCGCGGGGAGAGGCTCCACACCGGCATAAAGCCGAGTTTACAGAGACCCAACCAGCCGGCACAAATCCACCTCGTGTCCTCGCTTGCAAAGACAGGGCCAGATCCTGTGCGCTTTTAAAGCAGCCCGGCCACACTGAGCCCGAGGGAATCAGGCTGATTTACCCCTGTAGCTCCTCTAAAGGCCACTGCATGCCCAAAGCACTTTGTAAACACTTGCTTTTTTATTTGGCAGCTGCAGAAAACTGCTAGATTTTACATTGCTTTGAATCGAGCCAAAATAATAACGTTGTTTTTTCCTTCCCCTCAATCTATCTCCATGAAATGCAAACAAAAACAAAAGCAGTTCGGCTTGGCTTTCCTGATGCGTTTAATCCCGTCTGCAGCCACGCAGTTTGTTTTCATGGGTTTTGTTTCCTCGACTGTTATTTTTGTCGTTAATTTAAGGCACCCTTTGACACCGAATGCTCTTCTGGAGCAAGAATTCAAGCCATTGCCTGGAAAGCACCGCCAGGATGACACCTTAACTTAGAGATTTCAGTGACAAAGCCGAAAAACTCACCCTAAATTGTACTCTCTACAAATTCACCATTTGCCTGAAAAATCCCCCCACTGCAGCGCTGAGCGTGTGCATGTGCTATTGCAGGACACGTATATCACTCCTTGGTTATTACTACAGGGCTGCAATCCAGGCAGGCAGGGCTGTACGTAAAGGCAATATGACCACAATATGTTTGTACAAATCCCGGTATTTATGCCATTATGTGGATGCAATTGCAATCTAGATGTATGCTTGCATGATTTTACCGTCCATGTGTTGGTAACACGCACTGATGTAGAAATGCATTGTGTTGTGTGCATGATTATAATACATATTTGCATGCGATTGAATTATCTGCGTATATCTGGATGGCTATAAATATGCATGTGTACATAGATATTTATGTAAAGCGTGTGTGTGGCACAGAGGCTGTTGCTGCCTTTGTGCATCATTACTACAGGCAGGGGTATATTTGTGTCCGTGCTGTTCCTTTGCAAGACCTGGGAACGGGACCATTTTCTACTTTGTCAGCCTCATTAAACAGCAAATCTGGCCCCAGCTCGGTGGAACCGATAGATTTCCGGCAGGGTCAGGCTGAGGGGCTCTGTCTCCCACTCAGCCTAACGCAAACCAGGATCGCGAGCAGCAAGGAAGATTTCCCCAGGTGAATTAATAAAGTCATTTTCCTGCCATCACCACGCACATTCCTAAGCGAGATCTAACTTTGGTGGAGACAAAGCTCTGCAATGAATCAGGCATCAGAAATTGGGAGATTTTCTAGGATATTTGTGAGCAAAGAGGGATATGCAGATAGGCAAAGGCTGAGGGTTGAACCCGTGGTATCGCTGCGGCTTTAGCAAAAAACTCAAGCAAAGAAATGGATTCCCTTTTCTGCTCAGGGCTGGCACTGCGCTGCCCGGAACATGGAAAATACCCCTGCCCTGTGCTGACCCAAACAAGGCAAAATGAGATCTGTAACAAAATGACTGCCCAAGCAGAGGCAAAATCCTTTGCCGTACGACCCAACAGAAAGGACAGGGAGGAGCGTGACGAGGAGCCATGCTCAGAGCAGAGCCCTGCTGGCCATGCTCTGCTGCTGGTCTCGGGGCACACGTGCGTGCCCAGCTCCTCCGCACCCCCTGGGCATCGCTCCCAGGCTGAGGCTGGTCCCTGTGTCCCAGAGGGCGAGGCAGGGACATGCCCCAGCCTTAAACCAGACTACACTGACCCCAACCAGGATGAATCTCTGCTGGGGATTAGGAGAAGGTCCCTGTCCTGGGCGCAGAGCCTGGAGGAGCCCAGGCTGGGGACACAAGCAGTCGGCATAGCCAACCAAGTCCCACATCTTCCCCCATCAAGAGAACAACCCCATGGGCTTCCCCACACTTCCTTGCGATGAAGGAACAGCCTTCGGCATGTCCCAGCTCTCTTTGTCCACATACAGTGGACGTGGAGAGGAGCAACGGAGCTGCAGAACAGCCTCCAAGCCCTGCTCCAAGCTCAGTCTGTGATTGCCGACACAGCCAGGGATGCTACGGGCTGGAGGGGGCTTTGGTGTCCCAGTGTCATCAGGAGGACAATCGTCCCCAGACCTGGCCCTTAGCCCTGAAGCCAATGTGCGGAGCCACACCGAGCTGAGCTCCCCTGCGCTTTCCAGAGGAAGTCGTGGCTGTTTCTCAGCAGGCTCCCAGGAACGTGCTTTCTTCCCAAACTGCAGATTGCACAGGAAAAAAAATTACAAATAAAAAAACTAAAAAAGCCCACCGGTTGAAGCGGAGCCACTGGCCCCTGCGGCACTGCCCACTGCTCCACTCACCCTTTGCTTGCTCACAATGCTGCAGAGAGGGGCAGAAAGCAGAACTGTCTCGGGCTGAGGGCTGCCAAGGGGCTCAGGCTGGCCCTCGCCTCCTGCAGCCCCTGGCCGCCAAACCCTGGGATGATTTGGGCACTGAGGATGTCCCAGTGGAGGCTGGACCTGGGGCCAGTCCAGCCCAGCACCTCGGACGCATCCCAGCACTGGTTCTGAGGCAGGGACCCCAAATCCTGCAGGAGGCTGGGAGGGAAAGAGGAAGAAGGAGGAAAGCATTCCTAGCCCTGTGCAGTAGGATTGCTCCATGCCTTGTGAGCTTTCCCAAGGCTCTTGGTAGCTTTGCAAAGTCTTGGCTGTGCAGGGATGTTCCTACAAACCACAGAGCTATGCAAGCCCTCCCAGACTCCTGCCGGGCTCTTCAGTGACATCTTGTGATCCCCGGGCAGGCGAGGCAGCTCTCTGAGATGGCTTGAGATGGTTGGGAAAGCCAATGGGATGCGAAGAGGGAAAAAATCCTCCTCCAAGCCAGCAAGAGAGAAACTGAAAACAAAAAATGTTTTCACTCTGAGCATTCCACTGGAGTCCTCCTGCTGCACTTTGCAGATTTCTTGCCATGGTTCATCTGGTAGCATATGTGCAATTAGACAAAACTGGGACACAAGACCTTTTCCATCCAAGAGCAGAACCAATAGCACATCCCCTTGCAGAGGTGTCACTTGGATGCCAGGACAGTGTGAAAAGTTTCTCCCTGAAGGGTCACAATCATCCTTCTCCCACAAATAGTCTGGTTTGTGACAAATGAACCCCATGAGCTCCGGCCAGCCCCAGGAGCACCACGGCGACCTCTCTCTCCCGCTCAGTCCCGTCCCGACACCCATGCACTGTGCAAAGGGCAGAGCCTCAGGCTCCCAAGGAGAGCCCCAAGAAGACACCCGCATTGCTCTCCCCTGCAGCCTTTCCCCTGATCTCAAAGCACCCAACTTGTCCGTGCACCAAGCCGGGAGGATGAGGCACCATGGTCTGGCTCTGTGCACAAGAAAACCCAGGGTACAGGGGTGCTGGTGGGCTCACGAGACCCCAGGAGTCCTGGTTCAGCCTTGTTGGCTGGGGAGATGGGACAAAACCCACCAGCACCTCCACGGGCTGACACCCACACAGCAAATACCCAAAAGAGCTCACAAACCTCTCATCCCCCCACTTCCTTCAGCTCCCAGATACCCCAAATCCCAGCAAGCTGTAGAGCAAGCACCTCCCAGGAGCCCTTCCACCTGCCCAGGAGGGTCCCAGCGATGAATCCAGCCCAGAAAGACAGAACATCCTAAAGCAGAAACCCATCCCTGATGCTCCCGCTCCGCACCAGCAGCACACATGGATAGACTCATCCCTCTGCTATTAAAAGTCTCTAAATGCCAGCAGTAAAACTGGGAGAGGTTCATTGAAACTAATAAGCCTTTGCAGGAGTTATGCTATGTTTAATAACACTTAATGGCTTGTCACATGCCAGAGGACTTTAAGTCCCTATTTAGCAATAATTTACAACATGCAGCAAGCTGAGGACAATCTTACAGGGAAAATCTCGGCAGCTCCAACTGCTGCGAAGGGAAAGTGTCGGGCAGCGCTGCTTGCAGAGCAGGATGCAGAGGGAGGCGTCACAGGCATTTAGGGGTAGGCGAGGATGGGGCACCGCCAGAACAAGCCAGAGCCCTGCATGGCAGCCCGGGGACTGTTCTGGCTTTTCAGCTTCCCTCACCGGGGGCTGGAACATCCAGCCGCGATTCACAGCACAAACTGCGGACCCAGTGCTCCTGCGATAACATGGGGTTTTGCAACGACCTGACAATGTGGCATGAATCCTGCAGCTGCTGCTGAGACATAGGGGCTACCTTATATTTTTATCATGATCTTCAACACAAGATTGCCTTTTGGTTTCATATTTGTGCCGCAGGATAACAAAGCACACCCATACTGCCCCAGCACTGCCAGTAAAAGCAATAGCGTGCTGTATAACATTATTTAAGGGTCAGTGTTATATTGCTGTTCTGCTATTTATCACCTCTGTGACCCACCTGGTCCTTCTCCACCTATTTTTGCTACACCAATGCAACTCATCCCCTGCCCTTCAGCCCTAATACCTGCGGACATTTTTTTCTAGATTCATAGCACAGTGCAATGCCCTAGGATTACTAAAAAGCCGTGCTGTGTGCCGTGCATATGGCAAAACAGCAAATGGAGGTGCAAAACATCACCCCGCAGCTTGGCTATCCGCTCGTTTCTCCATGCCTGTTACCTAATCCCCCCTCTGACATCGATCTTCCCCGCTGTAGCACCCAGACTTTGAATCGCCAAACCTGACTCGATCATTTTGCACTTAACCACCCCCAAACCTGTATCAAAGCTGCCCCCCCCACTCCAAACACTCAGGCCCCAGGATGCAGCCGAAGTGGCTCTGACGCAGATGGAGGCGGAGGAGCGAAAAGAGAGGATGAAAGAGGAGTGAGCCCAGGCGAGCTCTGCTCCCCCACCTCGCCATCGCGAGCGCGGGAGCCAGGAACTCTGCAAAGCCGCTGGGCTGGCAGCAGAGAAAGCGCTGGGCTAGGGGAGCGGCGATGCTCAGCACCGCAGGGACCGCGGGCCGGCTCTGAGGGCGGCCACGGACACGGGGCTGTGGGTCCGGCACTGGCAGAGCCCTGCCTGTCCCGGTGCTGTGCCTTGGGGTCAGCATCATCCCTGAACCGACCTGCCCAGGCCTCAGCTGCAGCCCTGAGGAGGGAAAGGCCGCAAACAGCTTCACGCAGCCTGGGAAGGGGAAAAAACCTAAAGGGCGTCTGAAAGACTGAGGGAAGCGGGAGGTTTCTCCCCCTGCCTGGGACTTTGAGCTGTTTGTAGGGGTTGGGGTTGAAGCTTTGAATCAAGGAAGGGCCCTGGGCATTTCCTGTAGCTCAGAGACCCTGGGGAGTGGCGGGCGGGGAGGACCCGGCCCCCGCAGCCCCTGCCCCGGGGACCGAGAGGGTTTCTGCTGGAGGCCGACCCGGCCGGGAAGGAGAGCGGGCGCCCAGGGCTGGGGGGCACCGGGATTAGAGGGTTAACGGAGCGGGTGGGAGGACGCACGTGACGGGAGCGGTGGAAGTGGGCTGGGGTGGGTGTGGGTGTGAGTGTGCCGGGGGTGCTGGGCGAGCCCTCCCTTCCCGCCCCGCCCCCCCCCCCCCTCTCTGGCCCCGCACAAAATCCGCTCCCCGCAGCCGCCCCGGCCCCTCCAACCTGCGGCATGGAGGCG
>VXAL01002265.1:15929-27094 GCA_013399475.1 Chauna torquata | reverse complement strand
CTCCTGGTGCCAGAAGTTACAAGATTCCAGCTGTCACCATCATGAGAGACTCCATTTCCAACCTGATGCACACAGATGCTGCCTGCCCCTCCTTCTAGCTGAGGATACAGGCTCTTGTATCTGTAGGATCTTGGAGAAGTTTTGGTGAGCTACACTTAAACAGGCCTCTTTCTAGCATCCTCTCTCTCAGAGGGAGAAGAGCTCTCAGCTGGACAGAAGAGCTTAAAGCACCCTTTTATCAGGAATAGCTGGCAGAACTCCTTGAAAGTTCCTAGACCTTTCTAGAAATCAAGGCATCCTGAAGCTGTCTCTTCCTGGCAGCAGAAGGCACCCTGAAGTTCATGGAATCATAGAATGGCTTGAGTTGGAAGGGACCTTAAAGACCATCCAGTTCCAGCCTCCCTGCCATGGGCAGGGACTTCTCCCACTAGATCAGATTGCCCAGGACCCCATCCAACCTGGCCTTGCACACCTCCAGGGATGGGGCATGCACAACTTCTCTGGGCAACCTGTTCCACTGCCTCACCACCCTCTGAGTAAAGAACTTCCTCCTAACATCTATCTAAATCTCCCCCTCTTTTAGTTTCAAACCATTCTCCCTTGTCCTATCGCTATCTGCATGTAGAGAGTCCCTCTCCATCTTTTTTATAAGCCCCCTTTAAGTACTGAAAGGCCACAATGAGGTCCCCCTGGAGCCTTCTCTTCTCCAGGCTGAACAACCTCAGCTCTTTCAACCTTTCTTCCTAGGAGAGGTGCTCCAGCCATCTGATCATCTTCGTGGCTCTTTACTGGACCCACTCCAACAGGTCCACATCTTTCTTGTGCTGGGGACACTTGGATACAGGACTCTAAGTGGGGCCTCAAGAGGGCAAGGCAGAGGGGAACAATCACCTCCCTTGATCTGCTGGCCTTGTCTCTGTTGCAGCCCAAGATGCAGTTGGCTTTCTGGGCTGCAAGCACACACTGCTGGCTCATGTTGAGCTTCTCGTCCACCAGAACCCCCAAGTCCTTCTCTGCAGGCCTGCTCTCAATGAGTTCTTCTCCCAGTCTGTACTCATGTCTGGGATTGCCCCAGCCAAGGTGCAGCACCTTGCACTTGGACTTGTTGAACCTCCTTAGGTTCACATGGGCCCACCTCTCAAGCCTGTCCAGGTCCCTTTGGATGGCATCCCTCCCTTCTGGAGTATCAACTGCACCACTCAGCTTGGTGTCTTCTGCAAACTTGCTGAGGGTGCACTCGATCCCACTGTCTATGTCACTGGTAAAGATATTAAACAGCACCGGTCCCAGGATGGACCACTGAGGGACACCGCACATCACCAGCATCCACCCGGACGCACAGCCATTGACAACTCTCTGGCTGTGGCCATGCAGCCAGTTCCTTATCCATCAAACAGTCCACCCTTCGAAACCACATCTCTCCAATTTAGAGATCAGGATGTCTTGTGGGACTGTGTTGAAGGCCTTACAGAAGTCCAGGTAGATGACATTGGTCAGTCTTCCCTTGTCGACTGATGGAGTCTCTCCATCATGGAAGGCCACCAGATTGGTCAGGCACAATTTTAGTGAAACTATGCTGGCCATCCCGGATCACCTCCTTGTCCTGCATGTGCCTTAACATTGCTTCCAGGAGGATCTGCCCCATGATCTTCCCAGGCACAGAGGTGAGACTCACCAGTCAGTAGTTCCCCAGGTCTTCCTTTCTACCCTTTTTGAAAATGGGAGTGATGTTTCCCTTTTTCTAGTCAGCAGGGACTTCGCCTGACTGTCATGACTTTTCAAATATGAAGGAGAGTGGTTTTGCAACTGCATCAGCAAGTTCCCTCAGGACCCTGGGATACATGTCCTCAAAGAGTTCCCAGAAGTCCTCTAATGACCTAGCAGAAGTTTTCATAAGATCTAGAAAATCTGCAGGCAGAGCCTGAAACTGTTGTGTAAACTGTTGTGTCTTTTGGCTGTCTCTGGCAGCTGTCACAGTTAAGTAATGTTTTTTTTTTTTTTTTCTTTGCTTTCTGCAGATACTAATATAAGCAAGTTTCATTAGTAGGAACGCTCAGGTGAACAGCATTGAGGTTATGCTTTAGGAAGGCAAATTTTGAAATGATTACTATTTAGGATACTGCAGGAGCCTATACTGGACTTGTGTAAGAAACCTTAAGTGGCAACACACCAAAATTTAGATTCTAAACAGCAAGTCCACGGAATATATAACACTAGCAGAAACACAGCAATGGTGTGTGGAAGATTGAATGCATCAGATGAATAAGCAAGGGACATGAAGAGATCCCTAGGTGTGTGAGTGTGTGTGTGTGTGTGTGTTTGTGTCTTTCTTCAGACAGGGATTGTTGATAATAAGTTAGTGCTAGGAATACTCCACATTGTCTGCCTACATGTTCAGGCAGTGTAGGGTTGTACTCATTAAGAATTAATGTGGGCAGGATTCTGCGGTAAAAAAAAATATACAAGTCAGGAAAATATTCAGATATTTTTGCATATTTTCCAAATCCTCTTTGCTGATGTTTGTTTAAAGTAGCGTGAAAGAGTCTGAGTGGCCATCCTGAGTACTATAGCAGAATGAATCATGCCTACAGCCTAATTCTTGGAACTTTTTCATAAAAACTTCCATTGCCAGAAACTCCACTGCCTTCCAAGGCAGTGTCTAGCTAGGATCTAGCTATCCTTAGCAGTAGAAAATCCTCTGATGTGTAAACCAAAAATCCTTCCTAGCTTTTTATACCCACCACATTCTACCTTCAAACTTATAGAGACCAGATTATTCTCTTTTGTTTTGCAGCAGCCTTTGAAGTATTGAAGATAAATAACAGGATCGTCTCAGACCTCTCTAGGCTAAATAAGTTCAATTCTTTCAGTGGTTTAAAGAATATTGATTGTGATCACTGCTATTCTCATCACTCTTGAAGTCCAGTTCCGAAAGAAGAAATGGAGAACACAACACTCCCAGCTTTATCAGCACTGTATTTACTTAGAGTTGACACTTCCATTCCTTCCTGTCTGTTTATTTGCTTTTTCCTCAGAAGAAGAATGTTGTTGACTGAAGATCTGCCTGTGGTCTTCTGTAAGCCACAGATGATTTTATGCAGAGCTGTTATCTTGCCACCTCGTCTTTATCCTGATTGTTCAATTGATTATTTCTGCTTATTACCATAACCTTGCACTTTCCCTATTGATACATCATTTCTCTATTTTGTCAAAATGCTTTTCAACTTTAATTCTGTTTTCTAATGTGCTTGTGATCCATCATAGCTTCATTTGGAAATCCAATAGGCATCTTATGTTTTATCAGACAGATTGCTGACTGCTAACAGCCAAGACAGACTCTTTGCAACTCCATTCAAGACATTGTTCCTTCTTAACAGTGAACCACTGTTAACTGCTTTCTGACTGCAGAGTGGCAACTTCCAAAACCAAAACTGTTATTTTCCATAAACAGTGTTCCCCATGGCAGATTTGATTTCTAGCCAGGAGCAACTTCTATTTGGCATCAGTAGTTGCAGAAGATTCAATGCTGTTTCAGAGCAAAGGACAGTGATGTATTCTTGAGCTGAACTGCACCAGACTGAATAATTTCAGGTGTATTCTGCACTGCAGCCAGAATGCCGACAGGATTTCAACAGTAGTCATGGAGTTCCACTGTGAGAAATTTTGGTCATCTCACAACTGCAGAGGAAAGTCACTGAAACTGTGTAATTATATTAGTGTTGGATTGAGCTAATATTCTTTGCTTCTCGATAGGTGTCTTAGCTTGGAGTAAAGCTAGGGTTCCTGACTGCCAACCTGAACTGTCTCATGAAATGCAGGAGGAATGGTGCATTTGTCTGCACTTGTTTTGCAGGTGCACCCGGAGTATCCTACACAAATAAACTTTGGGCTTTCTGTAGACTTTTCCATTCTGCCTGTGGGAGGTTGCTGTAAAGGGAGGACCTGAGCTTGTATTGAACTGCAGTGTATTGTACACAAATTTGTGTAGTTCCAGCAGGTCTCTCCTCCAGGCATCTCTCTTTGATCAAGTAATAACTGGTTCTTAAAAAGAGATGGTGCAGGTGTTATATATATGTAATCTAGTACGTTCTCAGCTAATTTGTAACAAGTGTAGGTCGGTTCTAAAAGCAAAGAGCACAGTAGCATAAGTTTGTTATGGGAGAGCTGAAGAAAAAATGATCATTTATTTGCCATTAACTAATAATTGCACAAAAATCATGATGTTAAACTATTTTTATTAAGGTATATATCAAGAATTGATATGTCACTTCAAGTCTTCTTCTACACCATCCTTAAATCTGTTCCTTTAGTCATTCTTTAGGGTTGTTCCAAGCACGTGTTTGAGCTTCCTTCAACTAAGGAGAGAACTGAATCCCACTCTTCACTTTCAAGTTGAGCACTCTGGCCAGTAGGCCATTAGAAAAGGACTGTGCACCTTTACATTTTGGAAGTGGGTGTCCTCAACATCTTCCTGTGAGGGACGAATATGTGCAACATAAAATAATCATACCCTGAGAAATGGACTTCCTGGGCATTCCTCCACTTAGTGTTTGACCCCAGAAGCATTTTTGCGGGCTATATGCACCTCACACTGAATTCAGTGTGTATGAAGTCTAAGTGCTCTAGGAATTTGAATAAAGAGATGCCAAGTGAGCTCAGACTTTCAGGTTAACGGATAACTAGATGGGATTTCAGAGGGACAATAAGTTTCTGCCTAAGAACCTCTTTAGGTGACTATATGGTTTGTTGGATCATCCCAAATAGATTAAGCTCAAAAACCATCTACTCTTTGGGACCCTTGGGATATTTTCCGTTAGTTTTTCGTAGGAGAAACTCTCTGCTACCATCTTGTGGTAATCTAGAGGAAGAGACATCAAGAGCAAGCATTTTTCTTATGTGGGCGTCATGGCTTGAAATTCATTCCGTATTTGGAGTGTTGAACTAATAACGTATGGGGAGTGGGATGGAACACTCCGGGACAGGAGAGTAAACAGCAGTTAGTGTGTTGGAACAAAGCAGTTGTCATACCTTGAAATTATGTGCTCAAGAAATCATGGGTACATGCTTTTTTGATGTGATAAAGTTTACTAGAATGTAAAAAGGGGCCCAGGATTTCTGTGGGGGAGATCAGAACATTACAGTGTTAGCAGAACAGCTTGCTTTTCTTTATGATTACATTACAATGCACTTATTCAGGTCATCTGTACTCCACTGTCTGCCATGTCCAGATACAACAGCCAGTTTTTAGTGACTATATAATGGAGTGGGGTATATCCAGAAGGAGGAGGAGAAGGTTCTCTGGATTCTTGCTGTACTATGGACTTTTAACCCCGATGTAAGAACAGATACAAAATCCAGCATCTGATGCAGAAATCATGGGTATTTCCCACTGAAGCCAATAACAGTGAAGGAGCTGTAGTTGATAACCATTTTTATCCAGCACAGCACAAATGAAATCAGAGTAACCAGAGGATATCCAGACAAGGCCTGGAGGCAAGAAGGTAGTAATGAGGTAGAATGAGGTCCCAATTTGGCCATAGAGCAAAAATCAAGAATTTAAGAGCGAATGCTCTGGGGTCAGATCAATGTATGGACAGTAATGCTTCCAGATGCAAAAAAACAGCATTCCAGTTGGACACAGCTAGACACAGCAGCTAGCAAGAGATGACACAAAGGTTGCTTCTCTGAAGTCTCTCTGGTGTCTTGGTACTAGCCTGAGAACTCAGGCCATTCCTGAGTCCTGGGACACAGCAAGCCACTGACAGGACCAGATGTTGTAGTCACATGCATTTCTGCCAGCTGGTTACACAAGTGAGGAGGTAGAGGGCAGTTTTCCACAGGGTGAGTGTTGGCTTGCTGCAAAAAAACCAGTTGTTTCCATAGATGTTTTACTTTCCAGAATTACTATTATGCTATTCTAACCCATAAGAGAATTATCTGGTTCACACACAGTTTCAGGGTATGAACTGTAGACTGAATTGAGAAATCTGAAATAGCAGCCTAACTGGGCTTGCCACAGCCAGATTGCTTTCAGGCCTCTATGCTAGTTATTTGTAATGAGTGTGGGGATTTCCACTGTATCAAGCATGAGGGTATTGGAAGAGCTCTGAACAGTCTCCAGATTTCCTTTAAAAATAGTTCTCAGAAATCATTTGGACTGAAGTTTAGAAAACATACAGCAGCCTGCAACAGACAACCAGCATAGAAAATTCCAGCCCAACTGAGTTTTTGAAATGTATAAACAACTGAGAGTAGCATCTTCAAAAGGTAACGCTACCTTTATAATAGGTATTGCTACTAAACCTGTTTATATGTCAGTTCACAATAGTCAATAAAATGAATTGGAAATGAGCTTTGTAGGCCCTTTGGTGATCTAAATGAAAAAATATGAAGTTTATTTTGTCCCAAGTATTGGCTTTGGATACCTGTATTCAGCAGTCTTGTCTTATTAAGTAGAACGATCATGGAAAGTAGAATCAGGCTCTAGAAGAGGAGGTATGCTTTCTCAGATGCTGTGTAACTCAAAGTACCTCAGCAACAATCAGAATCCTTTCTTTATAAGGTGTTGAGAAATCATGGATGACAAACCTAACACATTTCATGGAAAAATGAAAAATGATGCCTATTGTGTGCCAGAAGCAGAAATCCAAGTTCCCACCATTAAGAATTAATGACTTGTCCCTTTCATCCCTGAAATTTAGAATCTGTCGTAGAATGCATGAGATTTAAGAAAAGAACAAATTGGAGTGGAGAAGGTCTAGAATTTTTAGGTACACGAGTGTTGCATAGTATTTCTTCAGTAAGCTGAGATTCTCAGATATTTAAGGTATACACCATGAAGCGAGCATAGTACTGTTACTGGTTGAAATTTTTATATATATTTAGTGAATGAATAAGGTAATTAATCAATTAGAAATCCATCCTAATTTCTTTATAGAAGCTGATATAATGTGAATGCATGATATAATGTATAAAAGGTTGGCTATGTTATTCAAAGAAAATTGCAGCTTGTACTCTTTGTATGGTTAAGCTTAGTGATTTGATAGCTGATGCTTAGTGCAATGTTTCATATGTGCCACGCCAAATAAAAGAATCTCTGTGACAAACCCAGCGCCGGGTTTAGCAGTGCTTCTAGGCAAGGCTGAGGAAGTCCAGCTTGTGGAAGAAGAGGCATAGGAAACAGACCCTGGAGCAGCTGAGAACACGAAGCAGCCAGATTCTCTGTAGAGTGCTGGGGATCAGGGTCTCTATGGCTGTTGGTGCCAGTAACGACCATTAACTAGTGGGGAGGCAGACTTTGGAAGAAACAGCCCAGAGAATATGTCACTACAGGTGGGATATGCTCACAGATGTTGTCCATGCTTCAGGGGATTATGGGCATTCCTACAACCAGCTATTCCAGCTCTTCTGTTAAATTAGCACGCCTCTGCTGGAGGTACGGCTTAGACTAGAGAAAAGTTCTGTTGTCTTCACTGTTCACACTGCATCTCAGAGAAAAATAAGTGCTGCCAACTGGTTGCTTTTCTGCTGAGGTAAGGTGTGTGGCTGTGCACCACACACAGGTTGGAATACTTGTATCGCTTGGCAGTATGGTGTTTTTTTTTCTCTGCTGACATACGTATAGTGCAGATCAGGTCTTACTCTACAAGGACAGCTTTTCTGATTCAGCTATAAAGTTTTCCAAGACTTAAAACACAGACTAGAAAAAAATTACTCTCATAGTAGAGTGTGTCACCCAGGGAAGTATTCCAGTGTGTACTCGGTATTTAAACACACTTCTGGGTTGGTACAATACTCCATGTCAGCAAACTCTAAAAGTAAATACCCTCCAGCCAGGGCTAGGTGGCGCAGTAGGTTAATGCATTGAAGTTTTTCAGATATTTTAAGGTCTGCAAATTCCTGTAAATTTCCACAGCCTCATATGTTTATTGACACATAGATGCATTGATTAATGTAGGAGAAAGTCAGTGCTTTTTGTGGCTTTCCTGGTTCATGCATTTTCGTGCCTATCTAAGTAAAAGTCCACACAGAGAAGCATCCAAGATACTTTCTGGACAAAACATAAATAATTTTCTCATTCTCCATGTGGTGCCTTCCAAGCAGAAGGGCAGTTGAGTGTTAACAGAGTTTGGCTGCTTCTAATTTGGGAAAATTAGAGTTTATTTCATTCTCACTGCCCTCTTAAACACTGCAGGGTTGTGTTTATAGAAGTTTTGTATACTAGTAAACCACTGTCTCCAAATACTTACCAAACATTAAAGAAAGCCTCAAAGTCAGCTTTTTCTTCCACGAAAAAAGAAAAAATTCTGAAAATACATTATTAGAGTACCCTCAATACTTATTCTGTTTACCATAAAAAAAGAAAGCTGAGTTGTAGTGAAAAATAGCTATTTTGCTTGGAAAAACTGAGAACTACCTGGACAGTTTTGTGAAGCTACTTATTAAGTGTTAAATGGAATAATTTTTTTTTGTTGCCAAATTAGGTTGTAGCAGACTGCTAGTTTCTCAGATAGAGAAGAGTGTTTACATAAAAAGCTCAAGATAAGTGTCTGTCTCATGTATTGTTATTTGCAGAAGATAACTAAGTGACAATTAACAAGTTATTTATATTCTTTAGAAGAGGTCAGGAGAGGAGTTATCAATATTTGAGCAGCAGTATGTGGAATTCTAAATAACCCCAATTATCAAAAAGGTTGAGGGTAACAGTCAGATGGTTAATGTACTGAACATTTAGCATCTGCTCCTGTGAGGTGTCAAGTGCCTTAGCAAGGCACTGAGTGCACTCAAATTACATTTAAATAATGAGGGAACTCACTTCCTAACAGGAGATTCTCAGCCACTGGCAGGATAAAGCTATTAGCATCCAGGCAGTAATGGAGAGTAGGAAAAATCCGTTTCCTTCTTTCAATTTTTTTTTTTTAGATTTCTACTCCTGAAATGGCTTGCAGAAGTTACAGTGCTCTGCAAACACAAGGCTGAGCTGAGTGTCTGCAAGCAAAATGCCTCCTGTCTGCTCTAAAACACAGGATAAGCACAAAAGCTGAAGACAACACAGAGAAATTGAAGAGAGCGAGATGCTATGAAAACCTTATGTGGTAAATTTAAGCCCTTCACCACAATCTACTTCTACAGCATAGGGCATCTTCATGCATGTCAGTATGCAGTGGCCTACTCCTTTGTGTGCAGACACATTGGTGTTAGCTCTCTGTTGCCAGGCTCTGCTCTGAACTAGAAGTGCAGTTTCTTAGCAGGTTAATCCTGCACAAATCCCAAGAATCACAGCACACAGCTCATTTCAGGACTCACAGCTCATGTTTGTAACTTGTTCCAGGCTAATCTGTTTGTCCTGTCATAGGGTTATGGAAGGAGCTGGTTTAGATCCAGTTTAGTAGTGTTATGTTAGGATTCCTACTCTTGAAATTGCCAGAGCCATGCCAGCTTTTTGTGGTGTTTTCGTCCACTGCAAAACTGTTTCTGGCAGGTTTAAATGAGAAAAAAAGGTAAGTAGCAGTAGTACTCTGCAGGAAAACAACTAAAGGAACTAGGTGGATATAGAAGTGTGAATCAAAGTGATGCTGCTTTAGAACAGTAAATATCTCCTACTTAGATTTACTGAGCCAGTTTTACTGAAGCCAATGTCCACATGCTTTGTACAGTGTAATCAAAAGAGATACATGCAGAAAACTGCATAAGAAAATACTCTGTAGTTTGAGCAGCAAGGCATCCAGATGAAAAAGCCAGTGATAGGTAAGTGATTAAATTATGGAGGAATCTCTCTCCTGAACCCTCCGTCAACCCCTGTGCTAGGTCCTGCATAGATATTGGACAAAATAGGTGTAAACTCCAACCATCTGTGAAAATGTAAAGTAAAAGACAGCTGATGGTTATATGCAAACGGGAAAGCACAAAGAAACACTATTTGTTGTAAGCAGCAGTAGTAGGATTATATGCAAGTCTAACCATTGAAATTTCAATGACCTTATGATACGCATGTGAAGGTGCTCTGTGGAAGCAAACACACTACATCCATTTCTCAAGTTGTTCACATGTGGCTTCCATTATAGGTCTATGTCATGTCACCAGGGCTAGGCGGGAGAAGGCTACTGAGTATTTTGAGCTTCCCTCTGTGGAAGAAAGTAAGCCAGTAAGAGCTTCTGGAGCTGGCACTGTGAGATAATCCTAGGACCCAGCCTAACCCCAAACCACAGACAGAACTGCAGGTCTCCTGGGGAGCCACTGTCATCTTTGTGTGAACTCTGCTCTTTCTCCACTCAACTCTCTGAGGGACTTAGTAAGTGTTTTGTGGTTCCTAAGGGTCAGCAGGGCTGCCTGTGTTTGGAGTAGTCCAAGAAAGACCTTCAAAGAGACGATGCTTGATATCACAAAGAATGGAAGTCAGTGGTGTTGTACAGGAAGAAGAGTAACTAGTCAGAATGAAGGACAATGACAAAATGCTGGCAATAGTTTACTGGATAGATGTGAGCATGTCAAGCTGGGCAAGACCAGAGAGGGGAAATTGCTAGTGACTGACATGGGAGATAAGAATCTACAGAAGAGTTTTAATTAGTTATATGGATAAAAAAGTCTAAGTGGTAGAAAAGTTATGTGGAAAGGATACATAAAATTTAGACCTAGCTTGCTGGTAAAGACACTGGAGAATCCTGTCAACGATAATTCCTAGGTTATTGACCTGAGTGACTAGGTGGTTGTATCTTAGAAAAGAAGAGTGTGGGAAGCGTAGTGGATTTCTGAGAAAGTTGTCATCAAATTTATCAGCGAATAGTTTAGGATTGGAAAAATCCATGGGTGATATGGTGAATTAAATACCCATTAAAAGACCTGGACAAATTGTTAGTATAGCTAAGTTTATTCTACTGAATTGGGTCACAGAGTGATTTTGGTTTTGCTGATTGGGTAGTGGGCCTTGGCTCATTCTCTTAGAAATCTCCTCTTAGGAATTGCTCTTCATAGTCTATGTGGTAGCACCAAGATTATGCCAGGGAACTCATCGTTGCTGGAGGTTTGCATCCATGGTTTATGACTCAAAACTACCTGTTGAACCCATTGAAATCTTTGAAGCACAAAGTCTAACTCCTTGATGACATAATAGTAGGGAAAATGCTCTTTCACTTCCCCTCAACATTTTTCTACTCTTTTCTTTGCTT
>VXAL01002262.1:0-11579 GCA_013399475.1 Chauna torquata | reverse complement strand
GAGCGTCCCACCGGCCGCCCAGCCGCGACCCGGGTTGGCCTCCCCCGGCCGTGGGACGGAGCTGGCCCCGCCGCCCTGGCGTGGAAACGCCTTGTGACAGCCCGCAGGGTGCTGAGCCTGCACAACACCCTCCCAGCCCGCCCGGCAAGCCGGGGCTCGCTGCCGTGCCGCCGGGGCCAGGGCTGTCCGCGCTCCGTGGGATGCCGGCAGCGGGGACACGCGGGGAGCAGCGGCGGGGGGACTTCGTGCCATGGACGGGGCAGAGCCCCCGGGCTGCAGGCACGGCCGTCAGGGAGCACAGAGCCGGGCAGGGTGCTCGTGTCTCCGCGCGCGGGGCTGCGTGAGCGTGGGAGGGGGCGAGCCGGCCACGGGGGCTCCACCCACGTGTGGCTCCAGCCCTGCCGCAGCAGCTGGGGTGCCTGTGGGACCCCGCTCACGGCCGGGGGTCTGCACAGCCCCTTGCTGTGCCCGGCCCCAGGTGCTCTGGGGCCCGCTGGCTCTGGACACCGGGCTGTGCTGGGGAAGGAGCCGGGAGGTATAGCCCAGGGCAAGTGGGGTCCTGGCAGGCAGAGCCCCCCCTCGCCCTGCAGAGCCCCTCCCGGCTGCTGCCTGCGGCCACGTGCCACCGGCTGACGTCGGGGTTCAGCATCAGGACACTCCTGGGGGCAGATCAGGGCCGGCACCAGCAGCTGCGGGCCAGCTCCATCAGCTGGCGCTGAGGCTGTGGCGTGGCGTGGGCGGCCCACAAGTGTTGAGGCTCGCTGGGCTTCCAGAAGGTGGCTAAATCCAGCTGCTGTTGGCGAGCGGTGCCTGTCCCATGCTGGCTCCTGGCTGGGGACAGCAGGGGAGGGCGCGGTGGCTTTGGGTCAGGATGGTTCTGGCACAGGAGCACTCCCTGGCTCCGTGCGCTGCCGTTCGTCGGCATGGACGTGGCCCTGCCACGTGCTCCCATGACCGCTGGCCACAGTTGTGGCAGCACCAGCAGATCTGGGACCTGCTGAGTGGGCTGGGGTGGATGGGAGCCCCGGGAGCCAGCGGGCAGCTCGGCACCGTGCCGTGCCACACCGCAGCTGCACAGACCGGTTCCGGCCCAGCTCTGCCCTCCTGCAGAGGCTGTTTTGGCAGAGGCTGCAGCCTGGGCTCACAGCTGTGGGGAGAACCTGGGGGTCCCAACCTGAGTCCCAGTGCCACTGCGGGAGCAGGCGGGGGGTGCCATCCGGCCGGTGTGCCGGCAGCGGTGGGCACCCAGCAGTGGCTCCTGTGTGGGGCTTGCAGTTGGCAGGGGGGAGGAGCAGGCGAGCTGCTCCCCTTGAGCGGCTGGATGTGCCTCCAGCAGGTTTGTCTGGAAGGAGCAGGTCTTGTCCTAACAGGTCCCCCTGGCAGCCAGCACGGGCTGCAGAGCTCCCGGGCTGGGAAAGCTCTGCAGGGTGCAGGGGCTGCCGCTGCGCCTCTGTCCACTGCGCTGCCGCGGGTGGCATCACCCTGGCGCCTGGGCCTGGGACCCCTCGGTGGGATGCAGCCCCCCTGGGCATCCCTCCCTCGGGGCTGCTGCAAGGGAGGCGGTGTCAGAGGGCAGGCACTGGGCCAGGTAACCTGGTCCCTGCCCAGGCTGCTGGGGTTGGGGAAGGGCTGTGCCGTGCAGCCCCGTGCTGGGCCGTGCCTTCCGGGGAGCCCAGGGTGCCTGCTCCAGAGGCGCTGCAGGTGGGGAGCGGGACTGGGAGCGCGGTGTCCCTGTGGGGCCGTGATGCCACCCCTGCTGTGCTCACCCTGGCTGCCGTGGTGCCAGCGTGAGAGCAGGGAGCAGAGCAGGGTCCTGCCCCGGCAGCGCTGCCGGCACCCGAGCACGCCGGACACAGCCCGTGCGGTGGCTGGCGCCGAGCAGGGGTCCGGGCAGGTCGGGGCATCCCCGGGGAGCTGCGGGTCAGGGGTGAGGGAGTTGGCAGCGTGAGTCAGCCCGACGTGTCCCGCTGACACAGCCAGGCCGTCTGATTCAGAGGGCTGCTGGCGGGAGAGGAAGGGCTTCCGGGGCCAGGCCACCCACGCGGGACAGGCGCTCGCCTGACTCAGCCGGCAGCCTCTGCCCCGGGCCCGGAGCGGGCAGCTGCTGGGGCAGTGCCGGGGGGCTCTGTCCCCAGCTCTGCGGGCAGGGGTCCCCCCGGGGCCAGGCTGCAGGGCTGAGCCCCAAGGGGCTGTGCTGCCCTGCGCTGGGCAGAGCGCCTGCGGTGCTGTGCGCCCCGGGGCCGTCCCCAGGGTCCAGGACGCCGTGGCTCGTGCTCGCAGCAGCGCAGGCGCTGCCCTCGGGCGTTATTGCGGCCGTGCGCGGTTCGCCGCGGTGCCGGGGGTGCGGCCGGCCGTGGCGCAGCCAGCCAAGGCGAGGGGAGCCGGCCTCTTTCCGAAGTCCGCTTTCTTCCTTGTTTCATGGCCGGCGCAGGGGCTGCGGGTGGCACAGAGGAAGAGGCCGATCCTGTGCTCGCAGCAGCGTGCGCGGTGCTGATCCCTCGCTCTCCCTCCGCAGACTCCGCCGAGCGGGTCGTGCACCGCTTTGAGGTGCCCGGCGTGTCCAACTACACGGCGCTGCTGCTGAGCCCGGACGGCGGCACCCTCTACCTGGGGGCACGCGAGGTGCTCTTCGCCGTCAACACCAGCCACTTCCAGCCCGGCGTGCCGGCTCGCAGGGTGAGCCTGTGCGGACGGGGCCGAGCCCCGCGGGACCGCAGAGGCCTGGGGAGGGCTGGGGGCACCAAGCCCAGGTCCGGCGCGGGGTCCATGCAAGCCGTGGCAATTTTTGCAGCCGGCTGGGACGGCGCGGAGGCAGCTGCCCCAGCTGTGCTGGCGGCGGGGGACACCGATGCTGGGGCCGAGCTCTGCCAGCCTGAGGAGGGGTGTCAGGGGGCCAGCCGGTGATGGGGGCTCCCAGTGACCGTCCCCTCTCTGCAGCTGCCGTGGGGCGCAGATGAGGAGAAGAAGAGGCAGTGTGTGTTCAAGGGCAAGGACCCCCAGGTGAGCCCTGCCGGCGGCTGGACGTGCTGCCCGGGACGGGGCAGTGCCCTGTGCTCAGCACCTGCGTCCTCTCGCCCCGCAGAGGGACTGTCACAACTACATCAAGATGCTGCTGCAGCTGAACAGCACCCACCTCTACACCTGCGGGACCTGCGCCTTCAGCCCCACCTGCGCCTACATCGTGAGCATGGGGAAGGGGCCGGGGGGTCCCTGCGGGGGTGCGTGTCCCCGGGGCAGGAGGCGGGCACCATGCCGTGCCGCCGGCTCACAGCCCCGTCCCCTCGCAGAACGTGCAGCGCTTCAGCCTGGAGCGGGATGCTTCGGGAAAGGTGCTGCTGGAGGACGGGAAGGGCCGCTGCCCCTTCGACCCTGAGTACCGGTCCACCGCCGTCATGGTCGGTAAGGCGCGCACCCGGACCCGCCGCCCTCCCTGCGGTGGCTCGGCCGGGCACAGCAGCAGTGCCAGCACGCAGCCCCGGTGGGGAGCGGGGCCGCAGGGCTGTGCCGGGTCCCAGCGGGAGCGTCTCTTTGGCAGACGGCGAGCTCTACGCCGGGACTGTCAGCAACTTCCAGGGCAATGAGCCCACCATCTACCGCAGCCAGGAGAGCCGCATCACCCTCAAGACAGAGAACTCCCTCAACTGGCTGCAGGGTGAGAGCCGGGGCCGGGATGGCGGGCCGGGTCCCTGTCCCTGGGCCGGGGGAGGCGCGGGGACGGGGATGGTGTGATGCTGAGGGCGCCTGTGCCCCCAGACCCGGTCTTCGTGGGCTCAGCCTTCCTGCGGGAGAGCCTGCCCGCCGGCAACCCCGAGGGTGACGACGACAAGGTCTACTTCTTCTTCAGTGAGACCGGCAAGGAGTTCGACTACTTCGAGAACACCATTGTCTCACGCATCGCACGCGTGTGCAAGGTGGGCGCAGGGTGGTGGGGCACACACGGGGGGACGTGCCCAGGATGTCACTTGCCGCTGGGGGGTGTGAGGGATGTGGGACCACCCTGCACATCTCTGTCCCCTGGTTCCCAGTCACACTGGGAAGGGACTGGCACCTGCAGGAGACCCCTCTGGGGCAGTTAGAGCTCCGCAGTGCCCAGCCCTGGGCTGTAGCTCAAGCCCGCTGCGCCTGCCAGCCCCACTGGCAGCAGCATCCCTTCCCTGCCTCCTCTGCCCCCTTGCTGGAGGGTACTCAAGCCCGTCCTCCTGGATTGCATTTCTCCTGGGCACGCCGCTTTGCTTGCGCCTCCCCAGCGCTGGGGCTGCTCTGTCCCGGGCCTCAGCGCTGCTGCGTGGACAGACAGAGCCCCCGTCCGCTCGCCCAGCCCAGGGGCTCCCCAGCATGGGGGCATCCCCGTGGGGCTCCCCACCGTGGGGTGGCCGCGCCATCACGCCCCGTGCCCTGACGCCCCCGTGCCTGCGCAGGGGGACCAGGGCGGGGAGCGGGTGCTGCAGCGGCGGTGGACGACCTTCCTGAAGGCGCAGCTGCTCTGCTCGCACCCCGAGGACGGCTTCCCCTTCAACGTGCTGCAGGACGTCTTTGTGCTCACGCCGGGGCAGACGCGCTGGAGGGAGACGCTCTTCTACGGGGTCTTCACCTCGCAGTGGTGAGGGGCGTGTGGGGCACAGGGCCCCCCGGCGGCGCTGCCCGCAGCATCGCAGGGCAGCAGGGGCAGTGTGGGTCAGCTCCGGACACTCTCTGCTTCCCGGAGGCGCGTGGGGCTTGGCGGAGCCGCGGTGCCTGATCCTGCCATGGGCTTCGCCTCTCCCCTGCCAGGAACAAAGGCGGCCTGGGCAGCTCGGCGGTGTGCGCCTTCCCCATCCACAGCGTGCAGAGAGCCTTCGGCGGCCTCTACAAGGAGGTGAACCGCGAGACGCAGCAGTGGTACACAGACACCAGCCCCGTGCCGGAGCCCCGGCCGGGCACGGTACGTGCCTCCCGGGCGCCTGCGTGGGAGCGGGACGGGGCAGCCCCGCACCCACCACCACCTCCGTCTCTCCAGATCCTGGCAGCTGCGGCAATGGGGCCACCCGCTGCCACGCGCCCCAGCCGACCCCCTCCTCTTTCCCCAGTGCATCACCAGCCACACGCGGCACCTGAAGATCAACTCGTCCCTCCAGATGCCGGACCGGGTGCTGAACTTCATCAAGGACCACTTCCTGATGGACAGCCCCGTCCGGAGCCAGCCGCTGCTGCTGCAGAGCCGCCTGCGCTACCAGCAGATCGGTGTCCACCGGGCGCAGGGCCTGCACGGCACCTACGACGTCCTCTTCCTGGGCACGGGTGGGTGCAGCCCACGGGCTGGACGGGACAGGACGGGCACCGCGTGCCCCCAGCCCCGCTCAGCACAGCCCTTGTGTTTGCAGATGATGGCCGCTTGCACAAGGCTGTGCGTGTTAACCACAGGGTGCACATCATCGAGGAGATCCGCCTCTTCCCTGCTGGCCAGCCCGTTCTCCAGCTGCTGCTGGACCACAACCAGGCAAGAGCCGGGCACGGGCGCACTGGGTCTGGGGCAAGAGGGGTGTTGCATGGGGCAGGGCACCTGCTCGTGGGTTGGGGATTGCCTTCCCCTTCCTTTCCAGACCTGCACCATGCTTGGAGCTGCAACTCCGAGCGCAAGGCTGGGGAGCCCGGGAGAGCTGGGGCTTGCGGGATCCGGCCCTGCTGCAGGCACTGGGGCCAGGGCCGTGCCGCTGACCCCGCCGTGCCTCCCCCTGCAGGGCCTGGTCTACGCAGCCTCCTATGCAGCAGTGGCTCAGGTGCCCTTCGCCAACTGCAGCCTGTACCGCAGCTGCGGCGAGTGCGTGCTGGCGCGGGACCCCTTCTGCGCCTGGAGCCGGGGTGCCTGCCACAGCACCGCCCCGCGCCCCCCGGCGCACCCCCAGTAAGTGCTGTACCCCAGTAAGTGCTGTACCCCAGGCCCCCCGTGGCCCCCAGCCTCCCTGACCCCTTCTCTGCCCCAGGCTCTGGGCCCAGGACATCGAAGGCGCTGACACGGAGCGGCTCTGCCAGCCGGCCAACGTGTCCCAGCCCCGGCCCCGCATCCTGCTGCCGCCAGGTGAGGTGCTGCCAGGGCGCTGCCGTGGGGCAGGTGCTGCTGCTGGCCCCAGGCTCCCGGTTGGCACCCCCGGGCACCTCCCCGTGCCCACACCACCGGGGTCCCACGGTCTCAGTGACGTCCCCACGGGTTGTCTCCCTGCAGCCTCGGGCGCTCCGTGCCAGCGGATCCAGCTGCCGCCCAACGCGGTGCGGCCGCTGCCGTGCCAGCTGCTCTCCAACCTGGCCTCGCGGCGCTGGCTGCACGACGGGGCGCCCGTCAACGCCTCCTACCTGGTGCTGCCCGAGGGGGCCCTCATCCTGGTGGGCAGCCCCGAGCGGGCGGGCACCTACGAGTGCTGGTCGCTGGAGGAAGGCTTCCGCAAGCTGATGGCCAGCTACTGCGTGGGCGTGCAGGAGCCGGCCCACGGGCCACTGGAGGCCGGCAGGAAGGTGTCCTCCGGCCGGGATGCCCTGGAGACCGTCAGCACCTCCCGCAGCACCTCGGCGGTGGGCAACGCCGCAGCCCAGCTGGACGGTAAGACCTACTGGACCGAGTTCCTGGTGATGTGTGTGCTCTTCGCCACGGCTGTGCTCGTGCTGGCCCTCTTTGTCCTGCACCGGCACCGCGACGGCATGAAAGCCTTGCTGGAGCCTGGAGACCCCGGCCGGCACCAGAAGCCGCCCCGCAAGCCGGTGGAGAGCCTGCCCCTGAACGGCAGCAGCCTGCCCAGCACGGTGCCCGAGCACAAGGGCTACCAGGCCCTGCAGGACAACTACATCGTCAGCACCCCCGTGCACGAGCCCCCAGGCACCACGCGCGCCTTCTCCGAGTCGGAGAAGAGGCCCCTCCACGTCCGGGATAGCTTCGTGGAGGTGTCTCCAGCCTGCCAAAGACCACGGGTGCGCCTGGGCTCTGAGATCCAGGACTCGGTGGTGTGACGGGGGACAAGAGCCCGGCCCTCGCGCACAACTGCCTCTGCTCCGCTGAGCCTCGCCGGCCCGCAGCGCCGCGGCTGGGATCGGTGTTCGTCTGTGTGTGCATGCCCGGAGCCCGCGCCCCGCTGCGCTGCCCGCCCAGTCGGTGGGGCCCCCCGGGAGCTGCCCGGGCATCGCCTCGGCTCCGGCCCCACGCCTTGGGATGGGGCCAGAGGCTCCCGGCGCGGAGGGGCATCGCGTGCCTTCCAGGGACGGGCGGGACTCTTCCCCCAGCCCTGCGTCCCCGCCGCGGGATGGACACGGCGCCCGGCACAGGCTGCCGGCGCGGCCCCGGCCCCGTCTATGCAGAGGGCAGGGGGGGTCGGCCGCAGCCCCCTCGCGCCCCGACTCACTGTGAGGTCCCGCTGCAGGACCCGGAGCCACGCGTGCGGCCGGGTGGTGCCAGCGCGCAGCGGCCCCGTGGCATGTGCTGTGTGTCTGTGCTCGGTTCGTTTTTACTATGTTGAAAATGTGAATCGTGTCCCGGGGAGGGAGCGGGGAGTGGGCGGCGGTGCTCGCCCCCGCGCTCCCCAATGTGCGTGTGCAGAAACGTCTGTGGTTTTTATATAAAGTTCAGGTGTCTCCTTTGTACGCGTGTGTGCTGCTGCAGCCGGCAGGGCCGGGGCACGTTCCCAGAGCCGGGGCCGTCCTGGTGGCACCGCAGAGAGGAACTGCAGCTGGCTGTGGCCGCGTCCCTTTGTAGTGCTGGCACGCGTGGGGGTGAGGCACTGAGCGGCTGCAGCGGCCGAGCAGATCTCCCAGCTCTCGGGTGCCGGAGCGGGACATCTCCCTGCAGCCGGCTGGGTGCCGGGGCCGGAGCCGCTCAGCCAGCGTGGCCGCAGCAGCCACCGCGCTTTGGGCAGGCGTGGTGGTGGTGTGGGGCAGGCGGGGTGTGTGGGGCAGGCGGGGTGTGTGGGGCAGGTGTACATGCCATTGCCCAGCTCCGGGGCAGGGTCCCCGTGACCCCCCTGTGGGTGGGGTTGGGGGTCTGCGGCAGTGCTCGGCCATTTTGGGGCCGGGGCTGTGCATGCTGGTGGGGGCTGCAGAGCAATGGGACGAGGCCGTCCCAGCGCCACGAGCAGCCAGGGAAGGCAAAAGGGAAGGGAAGGAAGGAAAGCGGGTGCCTGGGGCCGCCTCTGGCAGGAGAGGGGCTGTGGCAACCCCGCTCCCCAGGCCCCCTGCTGTCCGTGTGTCCGTCCGCGTGGCTGCAGGCAGACCACAGCTGCTTTCCCAGCAGGACCCAGCTGCGTGGCACGGGGAAGCAGCTCTGGGGCCGGGACCCCACAGCATGGCACAGTGCTGCTCGTCGGCCCTCGCTCCCTGGGAAGCGCCGGCAGCGCGGGGCCGCGGGAAGCGGTGCGCTCCGCACCAAGCCAGCGTGCCGGGGCAGGACCCCCCGGGACCAGCCCTGCCTCGCTCCCGGCCAGACCAGCGCGCCCAACTTCCTGCCCAGCCTGTTCTGGGACATCAAAAAAGCCACCGGAGGCATCGGCTGGTGCCGCGCCAGCAGACACGGCCCCCGGGGATGCAGGGGCGCGGGCCGTGGCTGGCAGATACCATCAGCACCGCGGGGCTCCGAGCTGGAAGGGCCGGCACCGCTGGGAGCACGGAGCTGGGACGTGAGAAACAGCCGTGAGCCGGGGCGAGCCGGACCCGGGGCCAAGGCCCCAGCACCACTGGGCACCGGGGCGGCACAGCAGCGCGCTGCCAGGGGAGGCCGAGCTGCCGCGGGCTCCCCACGCGGGGCTGTTCTCGGCAGCTGGCAGCCGGCCAGGGCGAAGCCCGCTGGATGAACAGGCACAAAGGGCCCCCCGCCGCTCGCCGCGAAGGTAGCTGCTCGCCTGCCCTGGATTTCCCTTTGTGCCTCCTGCTTGAGAGCCGAGCTCTTTGTGCGGTGCGCGCTGGGAAACGGCCTTCCCGAGGAAGGCGGCATCCCCCGGCGGGGCCTGTCCCCCAGCAGGACCGGGACCTGTCCCTGGGAGCCGCGGCTGGCACGCAGGCAGAGGGGCCTGGCAGGAGGCCGCGTCCCTAGCACCCCTCGTGGCACCGGTCCCGCAGTGCTCGGGGCAGCCCCCCCTCCTCCGTCCCCTGGGGTGAGACAAAAGCAGCAGGGCCAGGCAGAGGGTGAAACCAGAGCCCTTTATTTGTCCTCTGCAGAGCACAGAGAGGAAGAGGCCAGGCCCTCCTTGCTCCAGGCAGAGCAACGGCTTGAGTGCGAGCCTGAGGAGGGGGCAGAGAGGAAAAGAAAAGGAAAATCAGACCCTGAGCGCGCTGGTGCTGAAGCAGAGTGCGGCCACGGCTCCTGCTGCCCCGGGGCCAGCCCTGCAAGCAGGGAGGCACAGCCCCAGGGCAGCAAGGGGACAGCACCACTGCTGGGACGTTGCATCTGAAGTGCCACTTGGATTATCTCAGAGAAATCCACGTTGTGCAGGAAGGCCCCGGGGAAGAGCAGCGGAAGGCACAAATTGGTACTGTGGGTGGTGAGAGGGGCTGTGCTTGGTGCGTGGCCCCAGCCAGGAGCACCTCTGTGCCTGCCCCGACCCACCACACAGCTGCGCTGGACTCGGATGGGAGGTTAAAATCTGATCCTGGGACAGCAGAGCTGCTGCCTGGCCTGGTGGATGCAGCCAGGACTGTGGCGAGGCAGCGTCCCAGGACCGCACGTCGGCCGCAGAGCCCTGCAGGGCCGTGCAGACACACACCGGGCAGCAGAGGGGAGCAGGAGGGGACTCCTGCCTAAGGCACCGTGCGGCACTGCCAGGCTGGCGAGGAGCAGGGCCCTCTGCCGCCCTGCTCACTGGAAGAGGAAACATCTGAGACCATGAAGCGCTGCAGTGGCTGGAGAAGCAGTTCTGCTGGAGAGCTGCAGGGCTCTTACAGGACGATCTTGAAGGAGCTGCAAGAGACACAACAAGTTCTACGCCTCCTCACTGTGTAAGCAAGCAGTTTGTGAGCAACCGGTGCTCTGGGGACACATTGTCACCCCATGCAGGAGGAGTCTCTGCAGTTATCACAGGATGAAGTTCCCTTCGCTGTTACAGGAGACCTTGTAGGGGGTAGCCTTGCCTTACCACCCCTGCGAGAGCTCTGCCCCAAAGCCAGCACAGCAGTCGGGGTGGGCTAGCCCCTAGACAGCCCCTGGGACCCACTGCACCGCTGGAGGCCGCGGTACCTGGCAAAGTCCGGGGAGCGGGAGATGACGTGCTGGAACTCGGAGAGGTTGATGGTGCCGTCCTTGTCAATGTCGGACTCCTCCAGGATCTGCAGAGAAGGGCGATGAGCAGAGAGCTCTGCGTGGCCAGAACCATGCAGCGATCCCTGCCCAGCCCAACGGTCCTCACATTCTGGATGAGCTGCTCCATCTCCGCGTTGCTCAGCCGGGCCTCCTCGCCTTGCCCCGTCAGGCAGTTGACCAGCTTCTCCAGGTCCTTTCTGTCCAGAGTCCCATCGTCGTCGAAGTCTTTGGGGAGAGGAAGTTATGTTTCTGCAGGGCCCCAGTGACTCAAGTCACAGGCGCTCGTGCTCAGAGAGGAGGGGGCCTGCACAACCTGCAGGCACAGCAGCTCCACGCTGCACATCTCACGCAGGCCGTGCCACATACACGGTCTCCGCAGGGAGTCCCTGAAGCTGCTGTCCCCGTGGGCACTCTGAGGGCCCTGCCAGCCCTTGCAAACTGTCCCCAACCACAGCACGAGGACCCCAGGACACTGCATCTGCCCCCAGAGTTACCAAAGATGCGGAATGCATAGTGGGATTTGATATCCGAGGTGGCAGAGTCGCTGAAGACACTCAACATGTCGAGAAAGTCTTCAAAGGACATGCTGTCATCCCCATCCTCTGAGGTGGAAAAGACCCGGCAGATCCGGTGCTGGAAGGGGTTTGCCTGCCAAGATGGGGAGGACTCAGGGCAGGCTCTCACTGGTGCCAAGCCATGTGGCGAGCTGCCCTGTGCACAAGCGGGTGCCCTGCTCCACCACCAGTCCATCACGCACGGCACAGCTGTGCCGTCCTGTGCCTCCCTGGGACAGCAGCCACGCACAGCAGGGCCGTCAGGCTTCTCTGCGGCACGGCAGGGACGAGGAAGCCAGTTGTAGGCACAGCCGACACGGGGTGGGTGAAGCACTGCGCGAGTGCCGGTCGGAGCAGCACAGTGAGGTCCAAGCACCAGCACCACGAGGGCCTCCAGGGGTGAGCGGGACCCTGCCCAGACGCACCCACACCCAGACACCGTACCCGCAGCTCAGGCAGCGTCAGGATCCGGCTCTTGGGAACACGCAGGGAGCAGGCATTCTCCCTCTGCTCCTTTGGCAGCAACTCACTGAACCTCTTGTAGGCGCTTGAAGAGGCAAGAACAAGAGACGCTCTGTGTGCGAGCCTGTCTCCTGCAGCTCCCGGCCAGCGCCGCGCAGGGCCAGGCTGGGGGCAAGCACCAGCCCCCAGGACTGCGGCGCCCGGCGGAGCCGGCCACGTTGCCGGTCCCCTCCATCCGCGCGGGTGACCCCGCTCTGCGGCCGGTGACGCTCCCGCGGGGCCAGGAGCTGGGCGCCCTGCCCCGGCGGGGCCGCACC
>VXAL01002198.1:19896-36616 GCA_013399475.1 Chauna torquata | reverse complement strand
CGTTTGGGTCGCCACAGTCTTTCATATTAAATACCATCTCTTCCACTTTAAATAATTTCTGTATGACACGGTAACAGGTACTTTATTGAAATGTATTAGACCTGTTTTATTTCCCTTTGACAACTTGCTCTTAGTGAAATGAGAGTAATTTAGAAGGTTTCAGTTGTTGTATACCTGTGTTGCGTTTTATCCTGTTTCCCTTCTACTTCCTGATCCTTATTCATTCTGTCAGAATGTATTCCACAATCTTGTGTAACACTGAGATCATATAAACTCACTTATTTATTTTTTTCCTTCTTTTTAGTTTTCTGTTCTAATTGTGCTGTTTTCGCTGTGAAGCAATCAGTAATTTGCCAAGACTAACCTGGAGAGCAAAACAAGGCACCATAACTACGAACACCTTTCTTTTACTTAGGCATGTCAGAATTCAAACATAACCTCTATCAGTAAATACTTCACTTTCAGTTAGGGATATTTCATACTCAGAAGTGAGGATGGGAGACAAATCCAGGAATTTCTGTTAAGCATGTGCATGTCTGTCATCGTAAGTCTAGTGTCCAGAAAGACATATAAACTCTTTAAAAAACATACATATTGCCACATTTGAGTAGTATTTTAATTTTCAGAGTTACTTCTGAAAGACAAGATCCCAAACTTCACCTCTCATTTACCATAATTTGGAACAATGAATTGAGTCACCTCACAGAAGTAGGGATGACAGCTTCTCTAAGGAGTCCAACAAGCATCTGTTCTTGGCCCTCTCAGCTAACTAGTTTCAACTCTCAAGTAGATAAGCAAAGTTTTTTAAATGCTACTATTAACATTTTGTATCTTAGTGATAAATCAGAATACAAAGTGCATATCCACCAGTTTTATTCTAATGATATTTAAATACACACTTGCTGAAGTCTTTAATGAGTATTTCCACTCTGGCAAAAAATATCACTGTCTTCCTACAGTTCAAAGATAATGGCTAGCAAGGACACGGTAAAGAACCTACTTCCACTCATCTAAAAGTGGAAGGAAAGGAAATCTGGGAAAGTGGGGATTGAATTGGGAAACAGCATATTTTAAAATATCTGGAGACAACCATCAAAGCTAGCACTGTGACTTTACAACTGAGAAGTTTTCAGAGTATTTCATAATGTGAACATCCCACACTGAGTTTAATGTGTGCTGGAAAACTAATATGTCTCTCAGATTCATAACGTAATAAAGGGGTAGCCTATTGAATCATGTGTTATTTATTGTTCTCTGAGAAAGGAACAGGATTTTTTTGTATTACCTCCCTAATGTATTTTTCCAATAACCCTGTAATGTTCTATGATGAGAATTTTTACCCTTTGGAGTCACTCTAGTTTCACATTTGTATCAAACCTTCAGCAGTAGGTTGCTTTGCTTTAACCATAGGCAAAGGCACCTGCAACCAGAATGCAGTCAGATGTAGGGGAAAGCCCCCATCCAGTGTAGTCACGGCTGTGTATCAGAGTTCCTCTTCACTGGATCCCACATCTTCCCTACTTCTTCCATGATTTGAGGTAACCATGCCTAAGTAAGCTGTGCTGCTGGCCCACAGAGTAAAGAGAAGTAAAAGGAATGGAAGCATTTACTCCTCTCATTCCCTGCTTCCCTTTCCTCCTTTGCCAAAATATCTATGGACATGGGAAGTGTGAGTGAAGAGAGCTCTCTTGCCCGTTTCTGTGGCCACTGATGCTGTCATAGGAGCCCCCCCACAAAGGAGTGAAGATATGCCTTTGGAGTTGTAAATTTGTTTGGTATACTTTCAAAAGCAGTTGTTCATATTTCATACACTTAGTATATCATAAAAATGTAACCTGTAAGACACCTTCTAGTCCTTCATCTATTTCCCTGCCCTAAGAGAAGCTAAAACTGTTGAGGCCATCCTTCAGGGACATTCGTCTGCTCTTTCAAACGTACAGTGAATAGAATCCTCGACTCCTCTTATACCAGTGCTAATTCTAATACTTGGAAGATATTTTTTGGCATATATTTAGCAATCTGATTAGCAATCATTACAATGCTTACATAAGCATATGTATTACATAAATATACCCATAGGTCCATATATTCAGTGTGTAAGATACTGTATGTAAAAATGTGCCTGTTTAAAAATATGAGAGCATTAATTTCTTCAATTTTATTTATTTATTTTACCGTTGTCACTGTAAAATGCTTTCAGCACCTATATTCTGCACTTTATCTGAGTGTCAGCCAAGGACCAGCTCAGATTTAGGACCAATGGCATTTAGAAAGATATAGCAGGTTTGCTAAAATTTCACAGAGTTATCAGCAAGTTTGTAATTCAAACCTGAATTCTCAGAAAAAACAAACAAACAAACAAATGTTGCCTATTGCTAATATTTTTCTTTTCCTATCATTTTATTTCTGTTTCAGCGTTACAACAGAAATATCATAAATTACATAAAATAGCACCATGAATCCCCTTAATTCCCTTTAGCCTAAAGTGTGCTAAATAATCAATTTATTTCCAGCATTTAAATGACATCCTAAATCCTAATTCAAGCACATCTGCTTTTTTTTGTACTGAAAAACACAGACTCAAATGTTCACAAAAGGACATAATTTATCTTAATGATGGTGTATTTGATGCATTACTATACGGCACACAGGGGGCAGCAGTCCCACTGCTAGCTGACTATATAACTTCAGAGTCACAGGGAATACAGAGCTTGAAAGCCAGAGAGCAACAGACAGATAACAGGACTGCAGACAAATATTTCACAGGTCAGTGTCAATAAACTGACAGTGGCCTCTGGTCTGAATTGCGTATCTCCAGGTAGAATCACAATAAAGAGCGCATAAAGCTCTCCTTTTTCACTGAGCACACAAAAGGGAAAACTAAAGAAACATCAGACAGATGGATTAAGTGAATAACTGCCTTTTAATTACATTTTTTACCAAAGGTTGAGATGCTATTTAGGAAAAAAATTTGAAGCTGCAGCACATGGAAGGGGGACAGGAAAAGAGGGAAGAGAAGAATAAGATACACCCAGCTGGTATAAGTGAACATAAATGAAATTAAGTTGCCTGAACAGCAGGAAATACAATTTGTGCCAGAAACTGTCAGACTGATCTCATCCATCTCTCAAACAAGGCTATCAATCACTGTCTCATCCCTGTCTTCAGCATGGTTTTTCTTACCTCCAGCTGGCTGTACTTTAGCACTGAAGTCATGTTAGCTAAAATTCATTGCTTCTCTTTGCTCATCTCTTTTTCTGCAGAATTTCAACTATTTGTGCCAACCCTGGAAAGGTATTATTCTGCCTATATAACTGAGCAGTGAGCAGATCATGGGCAGGAATGGAGGCTGCAGTGGTTAGCGAATGCAGCCATGGACTGATGCTCAGGAAATCTGGATTATATTCCTGTCTCTGCAGTGGACATTGAAAATGTACTCCCCTGTGCTCTACTTTCCTCCACCTGCAAGATTGCCAAATATACACTGAAGCCTTCTTTATTACTAAGGCATTTCTCTCATGATTTGTATATATGACATGCATATAGTTTACATAGATCTATATGTATTCATACATGTCATATAATAGAGGTTTAATCCTATATGCCATATATTTTAGGTTTCTGTTATCTGGAAAGAAGCAAAGAATCTTTAGAGAAAAAATGAAGTGTTTCATTAGGGTGCATATGCATACGTTATGCAACTGTATGACTGTCCTCTGTTCAGGAGCTTAAATTATTAGAGTATAATACTGGATTTGGTATCAGGGAGCCCCAAAGGTGTTTTGCCACCATAACGGAAGGCAAGCCAGGAGCTGAGGGTGTGAGCAAGGCAGGCAGGGCAGCGGCCTCACTGACAAGGGCAGAGCCCCAGCATACCCAGGAAGAGCAGAGCAGAGCAGTAACCAGGGCTCAGTGACCAGCCAGGGACTGCTGAGCAAATTCACAGCAATGGCAAAGGTCTGAAGTCAAGCCAGGGGCTGCAGCTGAGGGTCCTGGTCCAGCTCAGCGAGATGCATGGCCAAGCATGGGCATAGATGCAGTGCAGTGCAGGCAGGGACCAAGGCAGAGAGGCTCAGCATGTGTGCAGCTTCAGAACAAGAGGGGACCAGCCCCTGCCTGGCTTCTCAAACAGCCCTGCATCAAACAGCCTCAAGGCCAGACAGCTGCTCTGTCAAAGCTGGCTTTGAGCCCGCACTGCCAGATCCCCAGGATGATGGCAGAATTTACTCAGAGCCCTGACACTTTGTGGGCAAGTAATGCAGTTATAGGATACTTGAATTTGCCTCTGAAATATATTTCACTGCATAGGTATGTGACAAATCTGTATTGAACTGTGTACACTGAAATAAGTGGAACAACTTCTGTAGTGAGTTTTATATAAGCATTACTCAAGTTATTACTGAAGAATGGCAGGCTGACTTCTTTTTGTTTTTCAAATACTCGTAGTATTTGAAGTTTTGCTTAATTTTCATGACATTCTTTGTGACAAAAGTGGCACACACCAAGACCTTTAGTATATTTTGTCAGATGTGCTTTTGAGAAAAATATCTATTGATTCATAACTAATAATGACTAAACCCCAGAAGTCGTTAGTAAATCAGTTCAGGGAAAATTACCTTTGACTTTAGTAGTAATTTCATGCATGAATGGTTTAAATGATCAGTCTGGCAAGGTATCATATTTGCTTACCCTTTAGAAAAGCTAAAATGACTAACAGCTATGGTTTATGAAATAACTCTAGAAGCTTTCTTCCACTCTAATTCTTTAGCTGCTCTGATTAGACCAAATAAATTTCTGGAGTCTGACTTTCTATGCATTTTGTTATGAGTTAGACATTTCAAAGCTAATGACCACAGACTGATGATATTGACACACAACTTTTCAAATTGGTAGATTGTTACAACTGCACTTCATCAGAGATCCAGGACAGCAGCACTTTGCTAACAGCAATGCTGTAAAAAAGTCAAATTGCTTACACAAAGCACTTTCACTGTGCTTTGTCAGGTGCAAACATTTCAGCTGAGGTAGGAATACAGTGAAATTGTCTGTTTTGTATGCGTAACTACTTCGAAATAAAATTTTATCGTCACTATGCAAGGTTGGAACTACCCAGTAGATCCTTCTTTCAGGTCTCAGGTACCACAGCAATGATGCCACAGCAACATAAATAAATTAAAATACTCAGTATAACCGAGTGTATCTTGCAGACTGACAGCCAGAAATTAATGAATAAACATTCAATATTATTGAAGGGACATCTCAAACCAAGAGTGTGAAAACTATTCTTCTCTGATGTCAGTCAATGGCTATTGACTTACTTTTTTGATTTAAGGAAGACTATACCACTAATGCATTTTTCAGAACCTTTTTAATATTTGATCAAGGACAAAGTAGATTATACATCATATTTGCTTGTAACTGTGCAGTAAGATGCAAATGCTTAACAGAAAGTGAAATTTTTGTTTGCTGTTAAAACAGACATTACAACTGTAATCAGCCATATTTCCACTATGATTTGGGAAGAGTAGATTGTATGTATATGTTTCATGGGACTCTAATTAAGATACCGTCAATTATGAATAGACAGAGGGTGTCAAAAATACACCCTGAGATATAATCACCTACTCTGCGTCCTGCCAGGACTGCAAACAAAGTGGATAGTCTCTAACACAGAATTAAGCTTATTGTAGGAGCAAAAACATGACTAAATAAATTGTAAATGTGCTTAATGGCTGAGGGGGTGTTGCAGGTTCATAGCCTAGGAATTATATATTTGGTATGGCTTCTTTTGAGAGTACAGTATAGCTTTCACCAGCTTGATCAACTGTGAAAAAAATGTATCAATCACATGAATGTAAATTGGCACTATTAAGGTCACGTGAGGTAAGTGAAATCAGATATATTTCACTTACATACAGTAATGCATTTCATTATACTCAGTGATTTTACAAATGATGCCAGATCTCGTCTTAGTTTTGCAACTTTGCCTATTAAATGTGCTTCTTTGAATGCAGCAGACAGGCAAGAAACACTTAGGATTGTGAAGAAACTAAGTACTTTTATTCAGGTGCAGTAGTCTAACTTAACCAATGCATGCATATCTGTTTAGGTGCCAATCACTATCACTTACAAATTGTAAGTAAACTACGTGATCTGCCAAGGTATCAACCAATCTTGTTCTGCAATAAAGTATCTTGAAAAACATCCATGGCTCCTGCAAAATGCAGCTAACTCATTTTTTTTCTGTACTTTACATTTTATCCAAAGTCTTAATTTGATAAAATGGCAGAGTTAACATTATAAATACTCTGATGTTTTTTCTCACATTAGAATGACTAGTTTGTTTTCCCCTTGACAATTTTTAAGCACCACAATGTTTTCTGTTATTATTGTCTGCATGCTAAAACTAAGTGAAAGAGGGAGGAGTCTCTCAAATTTCTTCTATCATTAATAATGACATCAGAACATGTGGCTTTTATTTAAGCGTAGATAACAGAAGCCTTACCAGATTTTTGGTCTGAACTTATTTGGTTAAAAAAGAAGAAAGGGGTTACACAATGACGCATTTTCACACTATGATTCCTCGTCTATACAATTTAATGAAGCCTAATCTAATAAAGTCAGTGTGAGTCCTTCCACTCTACTAATCACAGATCGTTCTGTCAAAAGTATATTATTTGTTCTTTGTGCTTATTTGACCAGGTACTTGGGCACGCATCTAAATGTAAGATGCGTGATTTCACAGAACATACCTAAATACAACATGAATAGTCTCACAGAAGTCAGTGACAAGTCCTTATCGAACTGGAGTCTGAGGGAGTTCATGGGTCTCAAATATACAAGCTACTTTTTAGCCAAACATTTTCATGAGTATTCCTATGATGGTATACTAGAAATACAATTTCCATGCAAAGTAACACGAATATTTAAAATACCTTACTAAAAGCTTCTGTTTGGAAGTACTCAAATATGCACCTGCATACCATACGTCTGTTACTTTTACATCTGTTACTTTTACATGAGTCTAAATTTGATCCATTACATCCATTTTTTTTTCCTGAGTGCTTCAAAATCAACTTTCATGGATATTACACATGTTAAAGGAATGTGGAACCACCAGAATTTTATGCAAAACTATGCCAGAAGTTACAGATATCCTTTAATGGTTGTACAGAAATTTACAGTATAGGGAAAAAAAAAAAAAGCTATCAAAGACACTAAGAAAGAAAAGAACGTTAAATCAGTCTTTTTTTTTTAATGGTTTTTGCTCATTGCTTTCCCATATTGGTATTTATTGTAGTTCATAGAATCGAATAGCATTGACAAGTAGATGTATATCAGGGATATTTACTTATCAGTGTAAAATGAAATACAGCAAAGGTAAGTAGAAAAAGCTCTGTAATTTGAAAATGTCACCCTATGTTAAGTCAGAGTTCTTACAATTGATTTAAATGAACTGTCTTTTTCTTCCACACATACACACATATAGATGAATATTCAGCTGATTAGCTTCATCTGTTTTGCAAGGGGAGTACAATGTATGCCTTTAGAAGCTGTTATTATCGTTATCCTAAATCATTTTATCAAACAATTCAAAAGCAGCAATAACAGCATCGTGCTAGGATCTTGAATTTTGACCCTTATGGAAAATTCCAGTGAAAGCCAGCAGAAAGTTATGCCATATTTTTAAACTCTCCTATAACATGTAATTCAGCCTACCACTGCTGCAATTAAACAAGATTGAAGAATACAATGAAAATAGAAAAGTAGACATAACACATTTTTATAGGACATTTGGCTCATTAGCCAGAAAATGTATATTGTTCTAATCATGAATCGATAAAGCCTTTTCTCTGCAAAGTTGTGCAATTCTGGGCTCTGTGCAGAACCCTGGGGAGTTCTCTTGTAGTTCTCAGAAGTCGAGAATCTACAAAAAGGTCACCTGTTGTATACCTGTGCTCAAAGTAATATTTGTAGTCTGTACAGTTTGTTCAGGGATTTTTTTTTTTAAGCAAGCTCTCTACTCATTCCTGGGCTTCTGTCCAGTTTAGCCTACACTGACATGTTTTTGTAGAACCTGAACATGTACTGAAATTGTGTGATGATTTTTTTTTCCTTTGCACTTCTTTTTACAGGAAGAAGAATGGAGTGGAGGGCTTCTTCTGGTACAATTTTGACAAAAATGTGCATCTCCATATGCATTAGAAACGGTAAGATGCCCAGCTTGCTCTTGGAATAGGAGTCCAATTTGGTCATACTTTTCCAGATAGTTCCTAGTTTTTAGTTTTCTTTAAAAGAATGATGCACCTTGTTTTCTTATAAAGAAATGAGACTAGATATTCTATGCCAACACAGAATATTGCATGGCAACTCTATGGTACAGGACTTAAGGAATTTATGACACTCAGGTTACTAATTGGGTATTTTGTAACAGCTAGCCAAGTGAATTTAAAAAAAAAAAAAAAAATTTTAAACAGGCATGGGCTGTTCCTGGAAGTGGTGCCCTCCTTATTTTGAAATGTAATTCAAAAATACAGAAAACAGTCCTTTAAAACTGGAATGGATCCAAAATCATTGCATTTATTATTCATTTTTCAGGTGGAATTCTAGCAGCTACTTAGTCTTTCTAGGCAACGTTTTCTGGTGCTTCACTTCACCTCAACTGCCTTTATTTATAACCCGAAATCTCACCTGTTGCCAAGCGTTCTTTTCCTTATCTTTTATATCCCTTGAGACTTATAACCCTGGCCTAGATTAAAGGAAATAAAAGACAGACTAGAAATGCCGCAATATATTTTTATACTCTGTCCATTCACATTTTCTTCTTTTATGGCTTTATAGTCTTCCTATCTATCCTCCAGGTTGACTTGCCTGAGTCTGAAAGTACACTTATCACGTGAGCCTGGGAGCCTTGTAGAAGTTTACTTGCCAGCATTGCCTACCATGGTGCCTCTGGTCAGACAGAGTTTGCGTTCATCACGTCTATTCCTTTAGAAAGATGTGCCATTTCTGCTTATTATTGTCTTAAGTTTTCCTTCTACTAAGAAGAAAAATACGGTTAACAGCACATCATAATTAATTCTGCTTATAGATAATCAGGTCTCTATGGTTTCTTCTTTATACTCAATGATTAGTTACAACAAAGTAGTCCTCAATGAGGAAACTGTAGTGCTGCTGAAGCATAGGTGGGACATAGCCTTGTTATATACTCCTTGCAAATCAGTATGTAAACCTTTGGCAAAAATCACAGCTCTGACATTACTTGGAAATGAGCTTCATAGTCACATTACTAAAAACAGTCGCATGTTATGTTGCAGTGTCATCAGAACAACTTGTGTGATGCAGTAACAGATGTTCACAGGTCCTTCAGTTTGGATGGGGTTGTTTTCTTTAAAGGATTTTTGCTACCTGTAAATTTCAATAGTTTTTAAGTGCTGCAGGTAAGACCTAAGTTTTACAAAATGTTTTAGAAAGTTTAATCAGAGTATAAAGAAAAAAAAATCCTCTTCATGAATCTTTTAAAGTTGAAAGCTTCCAAGACAACTTCCAGCAAGTGACTTTGAAGCCTCAGAAAGCACTTCTTCCCCTTCTTCATTCACATCTGTGCATATCTGCAGCACACACATGTGACTCCCTTTTACTTATTTTTTTTTTAAAAGCTTGCTTAGAACTTTTAATTAGTCCCCACTAAGCTTTCTTGTTACAGATGGAAAAGGTTGGTGGAGGTGCCCACCCTGCAAAGCGCAGCTGTGACATGTAAATGCAACCACAGTCACCATGACCATGCTGCTCACTGCTGCCAGCCTGGCTGCGGGGTTGCTTCCTAGCACTGACCTCTCCTGTGCTCAGCCAAAGCACTGATAGGGTCCGTCACTGTGCAATATCCAGCAGGTAAGCAAAGTTAGATTTTTCTATGCTGAGATGACAGCTTGTTTAGTTGTGTTGTTGGCAAAGCTGCAGCATTTTACTGAAGACTTCAGTTTTAATTACCCATCTTCAAGCAATAAGTCTATAAACAAACAACGTCAGAGAAACATACAGTATCTATAACCCTGTGTCACAGTAAAAGATGGTAGTCACATTGCATCTGCACAAGACAGATTTTCCCCTCTACCCTGATATTCAGTAGCTACAAAAAATATAAAGCTAATTATGGAATTGTTAACACGAATTAATTTTCTACAGCACAAATATTAACTGGAGTTTTGTAACTGAAACTACTCACAGCCTTTTGGAGATAGGTAGGGGAATACCTTCATAAAGCTCTCCTAAATTTCATTAATCCCATCATAAAGCATCAGTTAAGCCTGCACTGAACAATCACAGTAAACCTCTAAATGCTGGGAAGCTTGCCCACTTCTGAATACAAGAGACAGCTTAATAAAGTCTTGCTGCATGACAAGCCCTAAAAGACAATACCAAATAAATAACTAAGAAATAATTCCCTCTAATTAATTTCAAATGGTTCTATCTCTAAAACAAACACTTTTTCTCACCACAATATTAATATTTTCTTGTTAGGATTTCCTGATTTTAAGAACTGAGCTGCTGATATCTGGAAATATTTTCCCTGCTTTAATACAATTTATTATTTTTATGCTACTAGTATGTATTTATTTAAACTGCAGGTTTTTAGTATTTTATTGTATTAGGAATTCACCAGAAATTTTAGATGCTCAACATTTGAACTTTCTAGTCAGTTGAGACTGCCACCTGGGTCAGATATTATTGTGCCTTTTGTTCCATTTAGAATAAAGCTTGAAGAAACCTTTACAGTTTGAAAATACATGGAGGAAACAATACTGGAAGAACTATGAGATCCACAACTTGAATATGTGTTTTGGAAAAATCTAAGCTCCTGAAATTTCAGAAGGGTACTGGTTTAAAAATCACATCATACCAGCAAAGACTCAAACAGAAAGCCTCAAAATCTGTTTTTATAAATGACTAGTGAATAGAAAAATTATAAATGATATAGGATTGAATCCTTTTCCTTTTTCACTTTTATATAATCACTTATTCTAATTGAAACAGTCTGTCAACAAGGAAAGCATTCCCTGAACGAGGATACCATGATAAGGACTCAGCAAATTCAGCAAGATCATATATTACTGAAAATTATTTTAACTCATATCAAAAATTTACTCTGCAATTTTGCTGTCTTTTCTATGTTGTCTTTCCATGTGCATCACTTCAGGGAAAATAAGTGTACATTTAGTTTTATGATTGAATCTTTTGACTAAGCCAGTTTTTTGTTTGTTTGTTTGTTTTGAGAACATTAGCATCTCTATTTGTTGCTGCATTAGAAGTTCGATGAGGTTTTCATTCCTGTTTCCTCACTCTGTTAGGACATCATCATCCTATACAGAGTGCTTGTTGTGCTCACGTCATTGTTTAGTTACATTCTTAAGATGCGAATGGCAGTAGGATTAATTTAATATTTAACCATAAATGCAAATAATCGAGCTGTGGTTTCAAGAAAACATTGTGCAAATTTGTTGCTGTACACTTTCGCTTCAGATGAAAACATTTTTGAGCCAAAGCTGATTGATACATTAAAAAGTACGGACTGAAATTTAACTAGCAAACTTCTTTTCATCCATTGAAGTGCAGTTGAGTACCCTGTAGTGTGTATATATATTAAGAAAATAAATGAAACCCAACAAGGTTGCAAATGAAGGATGGAATTGACTATGTCAGAGTTAACATTTTTCATCATTATTTATATAGGTGCATCTTTGTCCTTCCACCCTTTGTCAGGTACAGTCACTCTCAATTCAATGTTCAATATATCCAGACCTGGCTAATCCCCACTAGCTTTATCAGCCCTCATCTGCTTTGTCCAGCCATCACAGGCTGCTTCCTCCCCCCATCAGTGAGAGATCACACCTCTCCAGTCTCTTGATTATTCATATTTAAGATCCTCTCTTCTCTTAGTCAAGTGCCAGTGAAGGAAAGAACAAGAACAAAGAAGATCCTCCTGCTTGTACTTCAGCACTGCTGCAGCCACTTCCCTACCCCATTCCACTTTCACGATTTCCTGAGGGGAGCGACTGCTAGGCAAGTTTTGTTTTGTTCCTGTTTTTACAGATGGGGCATACTCAGGCTTATCTTTGTGCAGGATATCTGTAGGAACTCCACACAGTACATGAGTCACTGTTGGGCATATACAAACTGAACTTTTTAGAGGTACAGCTTGTGCAGAATAGCAGAATTCACCCCTTACTCCTAAACAAGGTATCTTGCTGATTTTCATGTCCGTGCCACAAAGCTGTACACATTTATTTAAAATGGAATATTCTTGGTTTTCTTTCAGATGAAAAACAATGTAATTTCCTTAAACTAATTAGAAGAAACATTTTGATCACTTTGCTGAAACTTTCCAAAAAGCTAGCCTGAGGAAGAAACTCAGCCTTCAAATTCCTCCTAACCAATTAAATTTTGGCAGACTTGTAAACAACTTACTAACAACTGAAACGCTTTTCTAATAAAGCATCCTTTTTTTTGTATTGCTTATAGGCAATTGCTATCATTTTAATTAGATATATGTGTGTATGATTTATATATCATGTATACTGTATATGTAGTTTTTAAAACAAGATTAAGTGATCCTGTAATATACAAAGAACACCAGTTTTTTCTTTGATCTTTCTTTGCAGTTGATTTCCTTCAAACCCTGTATCATCTTAATTTTAGTTTTACCAATTATATAACACAATCTTCAAAACAACATGCAAACTGTAATGTTTTTCTATATACTAAGGAAAAAGTCTGAAGTCATTTATTTTTTGATCAAGGAGAATAGGGGGAAATAGTGTTTTTTTTTTTTTAAAAAAAAAAAAAACTTATCTGCAATGTGACCACTGAAGCTGTGAACCAAATTTGCTTAGAAGTTCTGGGTGTGTTAACGAGCTCTGAAAACAGAGCAGCTGTTCCTGTCCCTTAAGAAGGGCCAACTGTGTGAAGCTTTCAAGGTATATATGTTACTAGCTGTAGAGAGGGCGGGAAAAAAACTGAGTATTTTAGTGTTTACAAACCTTATTCCTATGTGAATGAATACAAGTTCATTTTCTATATAATATTCTGAATAAAGATAATATACAGAAGAGGAGGCAATTCCTGGAGAAATGAGAAATGCAAGGTTAACGAGACCACACATCAAAATGACACAGGCAAAAAAATATGAAATAGCTTTTAAAATATAGTAGATTTACACTACTTTCTTCACTATCTAAGTGAGAGAAAACAAAAACATACTTTACTGAAATACATCGTGCTTGTTTTTCTCACTGTACGTTTCACATTTTTTGAAAGGAATCTAGACTAATCGAACAGGAAAATGTTACTGTTCTTTAAACAAAGCATTTAGTGCCTTCAATAAATAGTCATTCTCCTGGAAATATATTGATCTATGTTCTGAAGCTTGTTGTGGATCCTTTGCAAAAGTTCACGTCAAGTCATTTTCTGTGTTTATTATTTACTCCTAATAACATTGACAAACCCATTAGGTGCTGACAGTTGTCACGTTTTTCAGATGAGAAATTCTTAGCTCTTTCTCAATGTAGAAAAAGGTTACAAGACCCCTTTAATGAGATTCATTTGATCTCCAATTAGTAACAAATGCAAAACTCAAGTGCAATTGACAAAAAAGAAATAAAGTCATTAACCTCAGTCGTCAGTGTGTTAAAAAAGCTAGCTGAACAGTTGAAAGAAAACAACATGGAAATGAATGCAAGGCAGACTGAAGTTTTGGGAAGACCTCCATTAAAAACAGTCTTAATACAACATTGAGAAAGGAGACAAGAAGAAAAGATAATTCTTTTAGTTTTTGATCTTTAAGAGCTGGTTTTATATTCCTGCAAAATTCAGGCTAACTTTACAAGGCATCCCACATTATTCCATGTAAAATTTTAGTACCGTTTTTGGAGATCATTTGTGAATTTAAGTGCTGATTCCTAGGAGAAAGAGAATGTGACCTCAAAAAATATCAGTTACTGTCTCCTGTGTTTGCTAACTCAAAAACACAGCTAATTCTGTGGCTTTGATTCTCACATTTTTTTTCTAAGCAGCAAATATTTTTGGCTATACCTGAGGGCTTAAAGTAAAAAACAGCAACAACCACCACTCATTTCCCCACCTCATTTTTAGAATGAAATCATCAAAAACATTATTACATTTTGAAACTTGTCTTACGGAAAAGAATGAATGTCATGAAAATGTCTGAGCAGCTTTATTTATGGGATTAGTGCCAGTAAAGGCAACAGGAACAATCACTTAAATACTTAGATTCAGTGCACAGCTGGAGTCACACCAATAAATAAGAACTAGAAACAAAGATATATAGCTGTGTAATTACCTTTTAAAAATAAACTTTGAAATAAAGAAGAGGTAGAACTAAATTTGAGAGAGATGTTGATAACTATCTTTTTGGGAAAGAAAAAAAACCATAAGGTGAGGGTCAAGTATATGGTAGGTTTTTTTGTTTAAAAATCCCTCTGGGTCCAAGGCTTGTTCATTTACCAAGACAACAGATTCAAGATTCTCTTTGGTATTCCCTCATGCTGACACCTGGTAGGTATGATTTCAAGGCCTGCACCTTATGGTAGTTAACATACAGTAATTACTGGAGTTGATAAAAATCCTTACCTAGTCATTTATTTTAAAACGCAAAAGTAGAAATTTTTATCTATTGTACCATAGCACAGTTCTCTCATGAATATATAGAAAGTTATGGAATTTAAAAAAATTGCTGTCCTTACATATCAATACACTAAACAGTATCAAAGCAATACTACAGCTCACCAAGGCCCACAGTGCACGCACAGGACTTCATAAACCCTTAGTAAATCATGAAGGCCAAAGAATAACAATGCAAATCAGTCTTTCATGTACACAATGCACAGCGAGACAGTAACATTACAGGGATAGTTTTGTCTGCATGCAGAAATAGTTTCAGATAATGAAAGTGTCACCATATGATATTGCAGGGGACTCCTCTACACGCTCCACCAGGTGGAATTCAGAAGAACTTAATGATCCATAGTTGCTCTCAGTAGATTTCAAAATGCAAATTGACTTATTATGTTTCTTTAAGGCAGCCAGAAGAAAATACCATAATACATTTGCTGTCTCATGAGATGCTTATTTTTATACTCAACTGGAGGCAAAGCACATAGTCATGCCTGTAAGCAAATGTCTCCTAATCCTAGAAAAAGCATAGCACCTTTATGCATTATGCTTCATAATTTTTACTTTATGATCACCTTGAGATTCGCAAAAAAATAAAGAGAATATATTTCAAGAAAAGTTCACTGAAGTCAGAGAATAAATTAGGTTGGTTATACAGATGAGGGAAAAATTCACCCCAGAAGGACTGCACAGTGTTTTATTGCAGTCAATTTAATGGGATTTAAGTGGTTCACATAGATTTGGCTTTTATTTTTAACCCCAAAGCAAAGGCTTAAGATACAGGACATATTTGTCTAGAAGACTGCCCGGGTCACTTAGAAAACCAATGACATAGTAAAGAGTTTGCTGGGGAATAAAAGAATGATTGAAGTTGCTATCCTGAAGAACAGGGACACTCATTACCTGATTTGGGGTGGGGGGGAAGGAATAATGTAAGTGGATGCTGCAAACTCTACTGCAGCCACTGTCGGGTCTTTTCCTTCTTTCTTACTGGTATCTGATCTTGTTTGCTTCTGGTTGTTCCGGTTTGAAAATGAAGTTCTGGCCTAAACTTCTTCCGCATGCTGTGGGTGGGAAATCATTCTTCCATTAGTGTTTATCCTGAGTCTTTGCTGCTCTGAAGGTAGAGGGAAGTTGGAAGTTAGAAAGCACCATTTGAAGAAATAGGTTCTGGGGCTTTGTTCAGTCTGTTTTCACACTTGGGGCCTGCTCCAGAGCTCCTCTATAGAATTTTTTTGCAACTCTCAAAATAATAAATATTATTCTCATTCAACTCTCCTGCTTAGGGTGGATTAAATCTCCCAAATAATAATTTTAGCTGTGGGAGCTGTCTCCATTGAAATCTTATGCTCAGAGCACATCCAGCAAAACAGCCCAGTGCTAGTGATGTGCCTAGGGTTTTAGAAGTTGAAGATAAGAGGTTGAATGAAAATAGACTTACGCAAATGCCAAACATCACTACTAGTGTTTCTTTCTAGCACCACCCTAAAACAATGTTTCAAGATGCAGCCCAGTTCCTGGCTAGCCACTGATACTTTCATTCCTTTTGTCCCAAATAATTGTGCTGTTTGGGATGACTGAGCACAAAAAAAGTTTGAGGTAGAATGATACAGACATCTAGGGCAGATATAGGTGACAGTAAATATTGTCTTTAATGGAAATAAAATAATGGATGATGAAATTTTCTCTTCCCAACTCAACTCAACATTGTTTCTCTCAGGGACTGAAAATATGTTTCTTTTGTTTTGTTTGTTTTCCATTTCTAGCTTCTAATATTCCAAACGGCATACCTAATTCAGGGGTCACTTAAACTGGTGACATTTAACGTAGTACATTTTTGGAAAATTGTACTAATGCTCAACTAATACCCTGGTAGGTATTTTGTTTGACAATTATCTATAAAGGCATTATCTAGTACCTAAGGACGAAGGGGCAGTACAGCTCCTAAATATCTCAATTTCTAACTTTCTCATGAAGGAGGAATATTACCTGCATGTGCATATACGTTATTTTTATATATATATATATATAT